>JAZHYW010052055.1:0-126601 GCA_037355805.1 Ixodes ricinus
TTCAAGCGCGCGCTTTTGCTTGAGTGGTGACATCTCAGCCATTTTTACGCCCAAGCGTTTTTTTATGCATTTTGAAGTGCGCGCAATCCGGTGTCACTCAGCTCGAGCGCGTAGCTTTGGCTAATGCACAAGACGCCATTTTAGCGCCCAGGTCACGCACCAAGTGCGCGAGAGCTGTCACGCGCTGACACATTCAGTGCATCAATGGATGTCTTCACCCTGAGACATACAGACATGAAGGCGTACCCTACTCCAGGCGGATTGAGGTGATTAGGGGGGTACCCTCCGCGGGAGTTCCACAACTGAGGAAATCTAGTAACGTTGTTTACCTAGCTCAGACGCAGCCGACGCAGCGAGCTGATGGGGCCAATCAGACAGCGTCGAGAGCGCACCACCATGGTTGTTCGGTCGCGTTTGCGTACCTGTTTTAATATCTCTGAACCAATCATAAACAACAACAAAAAAGGCCAAGGGACTCGCACTTTTGACCCTGCTTGATTGATTTTATTAGCTGGTAGCGTCGGCTGCGTCTGGACATACGCTGAAACGAAGTATAGCCCGCTTTCTTAGACGGACACTCTAAAATATATTGTTACAGAAATGACCGTCAAGCGGAAGAGTTTGCTGAGGAAATGGATTATGCACTTTACACGCGCGTGATTGTGTTTTCAAAATGTCATTGTGATATTTTTTACTTTCTTTTTCGTCTTTTACGTATTTAGTTTCGCAAGTCGCTGTGCCGCCATGTTTTTTGTCGTATTTACCAATCCTAACGCGCCCGAACTATTAATAATCAATTCTTTATCAAGAGAGTAACAAAACGTAAGAAAAATTGTGAGCAGCAGCATGCAGAGGCTTGATTTTTGACATTTTGAGCAGAGCCTGCTCTTCTCGAAGTGTAGTGAAATACAAGTTGTGAATGTTTCACTCAGAATGACAGAGAGAATGAAATAAGTGATAAACACACACAAGGCGACCCTGAAACAAAATCGCACAAAGTGGGTAACGTCTGCAACAATAACAAGCAAGGAAACTAAGAAAAAACTTCAAAAAAAATACATGGAAAATCCGGCTATGGCACACTCCAGGAAAAGCAAAAAATATAGTAAAAAGCGGCGTTCCCCTATGGCTGTTAAATGTCGAGTGCCCTTTGTTCGACCTAGCTGTAGTGAGAACGACCTGGACAGAATAGATAATCTCGTTTCCTCGTTTCACTAAGGCATTCTCAATGGTATCGAGAGCGTAGTCTGCACGCCACCCGTCGTTCGTGACCAAATAAGTGGCCTTAGAATAACGAAACTGAAAAAGTTTGAAACTTTTTATGGTGCAATTGCCTATCAAAAGCTGATGTTTTCTTCTGCGCTGTATGATCCCTCAAAAACATTTTCTTGGCTTAGGTTTTTTTTTTCGTATTTAGAATAAGATAATCAGTTCTTGGTCATTTCAACAGTACTCTCTGATTTTAAATTAGCTTATATTCGTCTCGAAGTTTTGTTCATAAATCAGCGAAGGAAAAAAAAACGAATATACCTTGGTTTTTTATATGCGCCTTTCGCTCGGCACACCAATATTTTTTGTTCGTCAGACACAGTGCGCCTTAGAAGCCACCAGGCGTGGTACATTCTGCCTCCTGGCTTCCTCAAGAATTTCGAATCTAATAAATTTCTCCGAGATTGTTATATCGACCGCGACATTCAGGAACGTTGTAATATGTCGTTTGCTTTCGGGTTTATGTTGGGATACGCGATCGAAGAGGGACTTATAGCGATCTTGTAAACAAGAACATTCCTTGGGAGTTTTAACGGCGGATAAAGCAGTTCACTGATTTTATTATATTGGGAAAGTACACGTCCACTATTTAGTAGCTTTTGTAAAGGATGCCAATAAAGGTAGAAAGTTTCGTGCTTGCGCGTGCGCGTTAGCGGACTGTATTTTCGTGATTTTGTCTTGTGCGTGTTCACGAGCAAGCAAGACCTGGTAAACAATTTTTGAAGCACTAGCATCTCCATGTACATGCGTGAATGCAGACCTTCCCTAGTGCATTCCTCTGTTCGCATGTCTGAACATGTTTTTGCACGTGCGGGCAGTCGCGGGCGATTTGATCAAGCCCAAGCTAGCGCGTGGCTACGAAGACCTCCAGTGCTCTCTAACGGAATTCTGCTATCAGCGAGGCTAATGGCCGATGAGAAACATTTAAGCGGCTTTTTAATCTTTTGTCGTTACTTCCGACTTGGTGGGTAAGCGATTGCTGTGTTAACGCCGATTTCGGGGCTCTTTTCAGATCAAGCTTGCGGCGTTCTGATACAAAAGGCGAGAGCGAGGGACTGTGTAGTTGAGGGCGCAGTGTCTGTGCGATTGCGTGATAAAATCGCAAGATAGGAAAAAAATAATAATAGGTTAATTCATAGAGCGCCACTTATCGTCTTTTATTGCGCAAATTTATTATGACCGAAAGCTGATCGCTCAACCAGGTAGGTTAACTCAACGTAGTCGGTCAAGCGGGGAGTAACGACCAAAATTCAACAGCCACCAAAGCCTTGATAATGGTTTAGATTTCTTCTGAGAGGGCAGCGCCGCAGGCCTTCTGAGCCTAGAGTGACTCAATATTGCTGGGATGGAGGCCCTCCCAGCGTAAGGAAAACTCTGTCGTCTGCTAGCCAAACCGCTATATTTTCTCCTGCTGATATGTAGCCGTGTATGAACTGTTTATGCAGTTATCGAGTATTAGCACATGTGAAATGACGAGTGATAACTTTGGGGACATCTACATTACATTTTCCGTCAACTATGCGTTTGTTTTCGGCGATGCATCTAATTATAATGTGAAAACATTGCTACGATGACCGCATTTGCGATGCTTCGTTGTATTACCGCGTTGAGGAAGCCTCTACGTGGAATACTTTATCCCGACCTGAACGACTAGTTCAAAATTCGGCATTTACACGCGCAGAAGTCACTTCACCAGTCTTACATATACGAGGTCACCACATTGCAAGAGGCAAAATGGTGGCCGCGGCCGAAAATGCGGCACTTGCCTTCCCAAAGGATATCGCCACTCTAGAAGGGCGCAGCCAGCCAGCAACATTGAGGCATTTTATCTAAGCCACACGCTCGCTTGGGTTTTTTCATATCGTCCGCGAATGTACGTCTTCGAGTGGTTGTGTACGCGCTCGTGTGTGTGTGCGTTTGTACATACCCGTTTGTGTGCGTGTGAGCATATGTGAGCAAGGATACGTGAGTGGGGTTTGCGTTTGTGTGTGCATATACAAAACTTACGCACATCCACAGGTATGCCTGTTCAAACGTATGTGTGAATGTGTTTGCGTTTGCTTGTGTGCGTGCGTATATGGCATGCGTGTGTTTACGCTGGTACTAGTGCCTTTGAGCACCGCATTTACTCGAGTAATAGCCGCACTGTTTATGAAGAAGACCTGAGGGTTCGCTTTTCCGCGGAGCACGCAGATTGCCAATCACCGCGATCGACAGCATGATTCCAGCTGTTTACAGGAAAGAGATAACGTGTTCGTGCGAAGATACCATCTACTGAAGATTGCATTTGTATGGATGAATCGTGATCTCCATCTGGTTATTCGCTATGTTATTTATACGCAACGCGATGATTGGCTGTATATGAGTTCTGTGGGAAAGTAGACGCAGGGGCCTTGTTCATAAATAGTGCGGCTATTACTCTAGTAAATACGAGTATGCACTGAATTGTATTACTTCATTAATCCGAGCGTGGCTGCTTCTTTGTGTGCGGTAGTGCGTTCTGTATTGGTACTTACGCACTCACATTGAAGGCGCGTGCATGTCTGTGTGCGTGTACGCATTGGTGCATACGTCCGTGCGTGTGTCTATAGTGCTTAGAAGCGTATCTACATGGCAAGAAATAAATTTAACATCTAGCAGGTACGTTTTTATATGTCAACATCTGAATATTTAATAAACAAGAATTAAAAATCAACTACTAAACCATGCACTCTAAGAAATGCCTGCGCGTCTACTTACACGCAAAACACTCGAAGAGCCACTCTCTGTGATCTACGAAATCAGTTCAGCAAATGATGAAGCGGAACACCTGTTTATACCTCAAATTCTGCGCTGTGGCATTACGCAATGCAAGTATGACGCTTTGCAATGATTGCGTAATGCAACAGCGCAGACTTCGTTTTTAGGTCTAGACGGATGTTCTGCCTCATAATTCGCTGAGCTGATTTCGTAGATTGCGGTGATTGGCTTTTTGGGTATTTTGCTGCTAAATAGAGGCGCAAGCATTTCTTAGAGTGCATAGATGCTGTTTAGTCTAACTGCATTTTGTGCCAAAATACATTCAGAGTCAAATAGAGAAATTTTATTCATAGCTCGTTGCTGTTTCCGTCAGGAAAAAATCCTCAGTAATATATATAGAGTTTTAATTTAAACCAACACACTGAAATGTGCCACACTTTAGATTTAAAAAACAAAATTGTAGCATTGGTGTACGCTAAAACACGCGACCAATGCCGCGCAACAACTTATTATAACCTGAATTTTTACTGCATATTGTATAAATTACATGACTGAGTTTGTTGAATATCTAATACCCCTTCTTTATTTAATGGGTCTATAGACTCAAAAGCAAGGATACTCATACCAGGAAAGCATATTGGTGGATGTCACGCTTTAAATATTGGAGCTCTAAGTAGTGTCTTAACGATAGTCAAATACTGCCTGTTGTTGACGACTGTGTGAAGATACCGCTGCGATTGTAGATCTACGTAGAAGTCAGCATCGGCATTGTATTCTCTCCAACTCATTTTCTTCCCCGCCCCTTTCCTACGCCACATGCTTCCCCATCTTTGCGAATATCAGCTGATCTTCCAACATCTTATCTCTTTGTGCAGGAATGTTTGTTGATAGGCAAAACAACCACTAAAATTCGAAAGTAATTTGTAATTTGTAATTTGAGTAGAAGTTACTCAGAAAAAGTAATTAAAGTAAACTACTAATTATCGAAAAAAATGTAATTGAAAGTTACTAAATTGCTCAGAAAAGTAGTTAAACTACAGTTAACCTGAGTAGAGTAGTTGACCTACGTACAAGTCTGGCCATGTGCTCTGTGGGATAGCTGAGACAACAGTGCTTTCACGGAGTGTGGGTTCATTATTGCATCGTTTCGAATGCTTCTTCGTGCATAATTGTCTCCATCTTCCAGAATTCGGTCATTTAGAAGCTCATCAGACGGCGGCCAAATCGTTTATTGCGGTGAATAACTCAGTCCGAGTAACATAAACGGACGTCTATACATTCAAAAAGAATTGCTGTAATGTTCGCTAGACAGCTCTACAAAAGTCCGAAAACGTCCGTCCGGTGCAGTGACACAAACGTAAGTAAAGCTGATGAAATGCGTAATATTACAATGTAAAATAAGAAGCAGTTATGTCGTTAAAAGTAGAGGAAATCGTTAGAAGTAAAGTAAAAGGGAAAACTCATTCCAGACAAATACGTGGTCTATTATAGGATACCCCTCTGAATGGGGTCGGGGTATGTACGTATCTCAATCGTCAGCTCCTATACAAACGTTCTGCTATGATATATAATTACGGAGGTGAGGAAGTTCTCTCCATCTAAAGCAAACCAGAAAAGAAAAAAAGTTCGTTCAGAGTCGTGACACCATCTGCCATGATTGATGATAATCCGTACATCTTCCCGAAAGCAAGGAGAGTCACACGAAGCTCCCCTTTCATTTCCTTGATTCCTCTGTTTTCGCGACACAAATAACACGCTTAATCGTTTGGCGGGTTTCCTGTTATCCTTTCGGAAGACGTCATACCAGGTGTACTAATTGAGGTCCCGGCTTTCTTTTTTTTTTTTTGCACGAGGATGCCGGAAGTAGTTTGGTGCCCGTTCGCGGGCTAAAACAGCTCAGGCTGGTTTTATTCTACAGCCCACAAAGGAACGGTTTAAAAGTTTTCCAGTATTTTCAAAATGTTCCACATTATGACGCACGTTAAGAGTGACACCGCTGTTTAATCTAAAAATATGCCTGCACGTCTCTATATAGCCGCAGAACATGTAGGGATATGCTTATGTCAACCAGCGGAAAGCATCAGGTGGATAACGGGACCCAAAGGTGGCTGAGAATAATCAAGAAATCTTCGCAGAGACAATGTGCGTGACGTTTCGCTTGATCACTGTCCATGCGCATGCGGTGCTTTGGCGACACAGCCTCATTCGCCGGCCACGCTTCACATATTTCTGCGAGGAAATGGACGTGCTATCAAGTTTCCCAGTGTTGGCACAAATGTCGAAGGCGACGTTGAGATGAATTCCATTCTGTAGTTTGCTTATCACTACAAGAAAGTAGATTCGAAACGAATTAGCAGTCACATTCTGAGCATTTCATTTCTCGACAAGGCCCGTAGTACACAAAATTCAGCGAGTGCTCACCTTTAAAACAAGAAGCTCAAAAGCCGTGGTGCAAGAAACAAATCGTAGTACAATTAGTTTTGTATATTTGACCGTAATTGTTTTAAGATTGACAGTTATCCAGTGTACTATGGCCTTTAGAATTCTCAAGAGACAACGCACAGTGCTCACCAAACTTATCCGGAACACAGAAACGGCGCCTCATCTTACGAAAGTGCAATCCTGTCGGCAGCCGAGGAACAGCTCCATGACGTAGCGCTCAGTGGAACAGCTCAAGTAGGGGACGCCACTTGCTGCACATGGACACCACATCCATTTTGCCAGTCGGTCAATTAACATAGTCGCCACCTTTTCGCACGAAGATGCCTGGGTGGCCGTCAAAACTGCCAGTGATTTAAAGGTTGAGTCTGGTAGCATTTGGCCTTCGTATACCGAATGAGGCGAAAGGCGTAGTTCGCCTCGCAGGCAAATTTGCTGTGTTGTCCTTGGAACAGCAGCGATTTCAGCCTTGAGCGAACGCGGCCTCTCAAGGCTCCTTAGCCCGGACTGCTCCACTGAGCTCTACGTCATGATCGAGGGAGGCCTTCGGCGGCCACCATGATAGCACTGCCATGATACAAGACGCAAATCGTTCGCGTGTTCAGAATAAGTTTAGCGAGCACTGTACATAGCTAATGTGTAATGTGCTATTTATAATCTTGAACTGAAAGATAACAGCCGTTGATTTTATTTTGACAAACACGTTATAGCCTTTTAGGCCTGGTAATGAAAGAAATGACCAACAAAAAAAAAAGAGACATGAAAGAGCTATGTTACGTGACGTCAACCACTACATTTGGCAGACAGGAGAGAAATGGCTTCACTAAACCACTCAATTACAAAAAGTTTTCCTTTAAGCAATTTTGGGTGTATACATTTCCGCAAAGCATTTAGGAGAGCCAATCGCTGCAATATAACGGAGGGAGCCCCGCCAGTGACAAAGCTGAAAATATGTTGTGACCTAAAAAAAGTATAAGAGCATTGAGCATAAGGAAACAAACGTCGTAGTCAGCGCGACTGCGCTGACTAGCTGTTCTTTGTTTTTATAGGTTTAAACATAATTTAAGCGTCGCCATTTGCCGAGCCTCCAACGTAGACTGCAGCGATCGTTCGGCTTTTCCAAGTGCTGCGCGAGAAAGAAAACGCTCTAGGTGCTTACGGTGAATTCAACAGTAGATCCGGATCGGTTTCTAAATTCAGCGAGGCAGAATAAAAACCACTCAGTGGCACCCGCTCGAACTGGACGAGTGGAAGATGGAATCGCATTTCGGGCGCGACCCGCCAGAGGCGGTCGGTCGTTCCGAATGACCGCTGCTTGAACTTGCCTGAGCTCGATCTCGACGAGCTCACTGAAATCTCTGACAACTAATCACTTCTGTCGCTGTCCACTACTAGAAGAAACACCCGAGACAGGTCGAGCGCATTATCCGCACCACGGAGTCCACGTAAAAAAGATAGAGGAATCGGTCCGTGTTTGCCACCTTCCCATTCATTTCTGCTACCCCCGAACGGCGCGGCATGCACAGAGAACTACAGCGGCAGAGCTCAGATTGCCGGTAAAAGGTCAGGAAACACGCGGAGGTAGCAAACTTTCACTTTCATACGGTCTCTGCCTATTTTGTTCTCGCTTTGTTGCACAAAAATACAGCGGCAGCACGCAATGAGCAAAGGTAAACGATCAGTAACCGCAAAAGGGAATGCCCCAACCTCGCGTATGCTTCGGTCTTCGGATTTTCTGTCGTTCTCTCGCTCTCGTTCTTTCTCTCGGGATCGCAGATGTCAGCGCTTACGATTTGTCACGCTCCAGTCCCGCCTCTGCACCCCCTGAACCATGCGAGGTAGCAGCGCGTACGAGACGTAATGCACGCACCGCTCGCACTGCCCGTCACCACCCGCGTAAACAACCGACCGACCGGAAAGGCTCTGCGCGCGACGCGCATGCGCAGTGGCGCGTTGCTGTCGACTTCCGGGGATATCCGCCGATGTTGACGGAGCGATCGCGGCGCGGTCGAAAGCCCTCCACGGAGCTTACAAATTGGCGAGGCGGAGATGACCAACTTGAGCCAGATCTGCCGCAGGTGTTGCGCGCTCTAAAAGGGGTGCTTTTGGAGCGCGCCAAATCTGCCAGCGCAATTCACCGTTACAGTGCCGATTGACTGATAGCTTGAAAAACGCCGGACGTGGCGCGTCCCGAGCCTTTTAATTATCATCGCTCCGCGACCAATGGGACTGTGCTGCATCTGCCGTTAAGAACGCCAAACAAATTAGGAAGCGTGAACATAGCAAGTTACGCCCGACGTTTCTTAACGTGTCAGTGATTACAAAGGCCTCAATCAGTTCCCTCTTTCAAGGTCAATACCACGAAAAGAAAAAGCACCAACTAAGCGTTGCTTTGCGTGCACCCTAAAAAATCCAGGGTCTCCCTTTTTTCCAGAAAGAATCGCCGATATCTACGTACGTAGCACGTTAGCGGGAATTTTTCCCGCTAAAATATAGTCGGGAAATTTTTCTTCTCAATATGGAGTCAATAATTTTCCCGCTAACTTTAGCGGGTTAAGTTTCCCTGCTAAATATAGCGAGGAAATTGACGTCACGTGACCTCAACACCAATTCAGTTTTTTCCCTAAATTTAGCGGGGAAAATAACGCCACGGCTTCGTGTGACGTCACCCATGAACAAATTCAGCGACAGGAGGAGAGGAAGTGGGGAGGAGGGGGAGGTGAGGATAAGGGGGAAGATGAGGAGGAGGAAAGGAGGGGGGTACGGAGGAGGAGGGAGCATACCCTCCCCTCCGTACCCTCCCCTCGTCCTCCTCAAGAGCTGCGCTATAGTTCCGCATTATAGGGATTTGTAAACGTCTTTCATTTTTTAGGTTCAGATATATGTAATTTTACTTTCGTCATACGCTGAGCTCGCTCCGTAGTTTGCAGCGTTTGGATTTACATAGTACTTTGGAAGGGGGGGGCAGTCGAGCGCGCGAAACGACGTCACAACAACGAGCTTCGCTTAGTCAACCTATTGGTTGACTAAGCGCTTAGTCAACTAATAGGTTGATTAAGCTTCGCAACAGCAGCAAGTCAACCTAACTGACTTGCTGCTGTCTAATCAAACACACAACACAATTACGAGTACTTTCACATCTGAAAATATTCGCTATAACATGAGTTTTCGAGAATAACATCGTCCTCTGCTGCGCTTTAATTTGGACATCTTAGTTATGCTTGGCAGATTATCTTTTAGCCGTTGAACGATTTTTCGTTTTTAAAGACTGCAAACATATATAACTCGTAATACTTCCAGGTCTCCTACTGCCGGCTCAACTATTTCTTCCCAGAATATCGTGAATAGTGAAGGTTAAAATGCTCGCTATATTTCGTTCTTTAAACTACGACAAGAACGGACTGTCAACCGATTGTACTTAACGGTGGCTTTGTCGAAGCAAGACTCTAATCCTCTCTTAAGGAGTGTTTCAGGTCAGACCTTTGGAAGGTGATTTATTTTCAAGAGGATCAACCAAAACCAGTCTTATCCTACATCCTCGTAGGTTGGCCTGTGAAAAACGGGTACCCCTGAAAATAAAACAAAAAGGGAAGGCAAAGTTAGGAGTCTATTTTAAGCGCTAAGGCGTTTCAACGTTACGTGTACAATGGATCCTTCGGTTGACATTAGTAGCTAAAGCAACCGAGAAAGCGAATTCACTGTCAGCTTCAAAGCCGACTTACAACCTCTGTGTTTTGCAGGGAAGATAATCTTCTTTTCGCTCCCCTCCTCTAAGCTGAGAGCCGAGCCCAGTTGGGGCGAGGTAAAAAGTGGAGAGGATATAGGAGAGGAAGTGGAGGGTAAAAGTGGAAAGCGCGAAGTGTACGTTGGCCTTTAAGAAACGCTGGGCTTTCATGTTCCCGCTTCTTGCTTCGTAATATCGTTCTTCGGCGAACATCTCGGCTAAGGCCGCAACAGTAATTAGCTAGTAGTAATTAGCTAGTTTTTGTAGGAGCTTATCTAAATTCTTTGCCCACGCGAGGAAGTAGCGTCCTCGCCACGGGCGCCAACGCTATTCGAGCGTTTCACGGAAACGAGTGTTTCAGCAGTGCTAACGAGTGTTCCTTCAAACGAGTGTTGGGCGGAACGTTAACCCAACGCTTCCTGCAAGAAATACAGATCACAGAAAAAAAAGCAACGTTTGGTGCAGTATGACTCACTGTTAGAGGGCCAACTAAGTGAGGGGCATAGCGTTCAGGGGAAAAAGGTCCTCAAATGTTTTAGTGTATGTAACTCTTTAGATAGTAAAAATAAACATATTTTCAACAACAGCATGATTAGCATGATCAAAAACAACCCAATCAGTATATTCTTAAAAGACTTGGAGCGCGTGAAAGCATGGGGTTGACCACACGTTACACAGCAAGGCTGGCGGAGCGAAAATATGAATAAGAAACAAAAAGCCTCGTGGGTACGTTAAAGTTGGATACACTTTTGTAACCTAAATAGTGAAATACACGTTCGAAAGATTTTTTTAAAATTAAATGATTTAGTGGGATTTTTGTGTGTGCTTTTTTTATGACGCTCATCGTGTTCTTAGCAGTGTTGGCGGTAATGGGCTATAGGTAACGGCGTTACCGGTAACGCGTAACTTTTTTCTGGTAACCTGTAACGTACTCGTTACTTTTTTCAAAACAGTGACGGGTAACGTACTTAGGTTACTTCTTTCGAGTAACAGGTAACGGAGTTACGTTACTCGTTACTTTTTCTTCCCAAGACTTAAAGAATGTTACACTTGAACAATTTTTTTCGCGTTTCTGGGCGCCAAGTTATGTGAATTGTTGAGTTTTGTTTTTGCGTTTTTCTTGGAGTTTTTTCTTGCGAATATTTAGGTGAAATCGTAAGAAAAAATGAAGTTATTATGTTCAGTTTGTGGACGAACATAATGTTTCTTGAAATATGGAGCTTATGCATGCCTGTAACGTCAAAACAATAAAAACGTGTTAATTCATAATTTAAAAAGTAACGCAAAAGTAACGTGCGTTACTTTTTATTGGTAACGGTAGTGGTAACGCGTTCCTTGTACTTTCAACTAACGCAGGACGGTAACGCGTTACTCTTATTTGCGTGTAACGAGTAACGTATTGTATTACGTTTTTGAGTAACGCCTACAACACTAGTTTTAGATGAACTATTTGTTTATTTTCGCCAATCGAAAATTAAATAAGCCAATCTCATTATAAACATAATTATTGTTAGCGCTGTGTATCAGAATAAATAAGCCCCTTTTCGTAGTGAACCTGCTGGTCACTACGAAAAGAAGCACATAGAAAATATTCACTACGAATATTTTCTATGTGCAAAGCAGTTTTACGCAAAATGCTTGCAATGTTGAGTGAATTAATCGGTAGAGCTGTGCTTCATTGTTCAAAAGTGGGCAGCTTATATACCATTGCGAAAAATAAATTCTACGATTTTTCGGAGATATATCGTCAAATCTTCGAGCGCGCAAGTGTCTGAAAAATTTCGAACTTGCAATTCTATTTATTTTTGTTTTAAAAACACTCAGTTAACGACCATGCACTATAGTCACTAACATCCCATAAAAAGCAGACTCTGTTCAACTTATTATCGGCTCATGCCAAAATTCTATTGGACATAGAGTGATAAGAAAATGCATGGGACTCGATCGGCACGCCCTGCGTTTCTTGAGCGCTTAGGGACTAGAGATAGGAAAGGTATGTTGTCATGCTGAACAAAGTCCGGGAACACGAAATTTTGTATCAGCTTGTGCCGCCGACAAGCGCTATCGGGAACGAATAAAACGCGAACGGTGGAGCACGTGGCCTTCGATACATGGCGCGACGGGAAGGCTAAAAAAACTGAGGAGTGGAGGAGGGGGCTGCGAAGGTTTGCGCCTGCTCTGATGTGCAGACCACATACTTAACAAAGAGAATGAACTCTGCTCATTCGCATTAAACATCGCGTCTAGGGCGCCATATTCTCCCCTAACAGTAGGGGACACCTAACGTCCAAAAGAAGGCACGCGCATTGCGCTGCGCCGAGAAAGAGAGCTGCTACCCACGCACCGAGACACCGATTTCGCAGAGGCAGCAGAGACCCTTGCCTTCGCTGTCTCGCCGGGTTTCCAGAGCGATAGATGGCGCCACCCATCTCAATTTAAAGGGGGAAACCCCGCCACAGCGCTCGTCCAGCAGCTCTAACTAGGCAAAATATGTCGGCGACAAGGCCATTTATATTTTGAGGAGTAAGATGTATTCCATTGTGAAGTATCTGTGCACTCCCTCGCATCCTTCGCACCATTCCGCAGTTTTATCAGCTTCTAGGTAGCGCAACATGTATCGAAGACCAAGAGCTTCGCCGTCCGGTTTTCACTCCCGCTACATTGCTTAAAAGGTGTTTTCGAAAACCACGATCGAGTATTTGTGTACTCACCTTAAATCATCAGATGGGCCTTTACGTTCTTTTGCTAGTTGAATTGAACCTCTTTCTTTCTAGAAAATCAGCTTTCCCTAGAAACTTGGAAGTCCAACTTTATCCTTTTCTTCTTTAGCGAAAAAAATTCATTCGTTGCGCTTAAAAACTCTAAACCTCTACGAAAAAACAACAAAAGAAAAACATAGCCGTGTCTGCTTTTGACAGTCACGTTGAGCAAACTGAAACAGAAGCTACATTTTCCAAGGGTCCAGAAAAGAAATAACAGGGCCAGGAAAAAACAAAAAAAACAGTCGGAGCAAGGTTTCTAATAAGAATGGCTTTGTCTGCGGACTTGGAGGCTGGTAACACCAGCTCAACTGAGAAGTAAGAATACACGAAGAACAAAACGAAAGGGAGCAGGACGCGAACAGGCTGTCAATGAAATGTTTTGGCTCGTCGGTTGGAGAACAATAAAAAACGGAACTGTGTGTTGCCCCAAGCAAAAACACTTTGTTCAAGAGGCTTTGTCGAGTTTCTTTCTTTGTGACACAAGGTGCCTTTTAGCGCTTAGAGCGTAAAGACATCCGTCTGTACTAGCGCACGTAGGGGTGTGCGGGTGTTTGTGTAACCTAAAATTAAGAAGAAGAAAAAAGTGATAATGCAACGTTAGCAATCTACGCGGAATTACCTGTACCTTGACGTGGCCAGAAAAAATTCTACTTCTGTTCGAACGACTAGGACGTGGGCACTATATTATAGCTGCTGATTTGCCCGGCAATAAATAGAGCGGGAAGCAGTTTTCTTCTTTATCTTTTTATCTTTATTCATGGTACCCACTTCGCCATCAGGCATTACTTTCGGGGAAACAAACAATATACAGGATGTGTTTATTGGCTAGATTGTATGAAAAAGTGTAGAGCTCAAGTGTGGCAAAAAAGCGTTACACGCAGGCCAAGACAACATAAATAATTCATAGTCCGTAGCAGGCAATGCATAAGCTTCCAACGCATATAGAAGGGAGTCGTCATTAAAAGTTTGTACACAGTCTAAACCAAAAAAATTCACCAAGGAGCTCAGTGAAAATTGAACCCCGGACCATAAACCAAAAGTAGTTTATTTTTATTTTTATTGGGCATTAAATCTAGGTGAACGAGAGCGCAGGCAACTGAACTTGGTCCAGCATATTTAGTCCGCAGGCTACTATCGGAGGCGAGTCATACTTAGTACATCATACTTGGTCCGCACTGGTTCCAAACAAAGCATAGCTCCTCAACGTGAACTAACGAGAACACGGTCTGAACAATAACCAACGTTACTAGATTGCCTCAGTTGTGGAACTCCCGCGGAGGAGGATCTTTTCGCTAACAACGTGTATTCGGTTGCTCAGTGTCGAAAAGCATAAGACCACTGGAACGTATCCAGTATGCGCTTAATGCGTCGATTGTGATGAACAAGCCAGAGGTAGATATCTTTTGCGAGAAAATTTAACCTTTGATATTTGTAAAAACATTTTCAATGAATGCTTTTTTTTTCTTAGCCAAAAATATCATGCAGAAATACTGTGTAAACTTTTCTTCCCTAGACGTTCGTGACTCAGCGGTTTATACCCGACCGTGTGTAACTGCAATTTCGATTTTATCGACTGTGGTGTCCGCAATTTTATGTCACACTGACTGCATATATTTTTAAACATACTTCGCTAACGCTACCATTAATGTTTTGTTTTGTTTTTTTCGAGTACGTTGTGTCCAATCTTTTCTTCATTTACACTGACTTTATATTGCTTCTCAAAAAACATTCTCCATCTATGCGATATGTTATCTGACAATGGTGCACCCTTCCTTAGGCCCACACGCTGTTCAGGAGCACCGGAAGAGTGGAATAAATAAATAAGTAATGTAACAAAACTTCTGTTTTGTGCTTTTCAATAATTCTATAAAGCGAAGTAAAAAAACACGATTATTCACTTATCGTGAAAGCAAGACGAACGGACAGCCTCACAGTGCTTCTTTATTTATATTCTCTTACAGAGATCATCTGTTGTCGCATCCAAAACGAGGCATGGCAACTTCTACGAAACCGGCGTTACCGACTAGTTATATAATGAAACTACAAAGCCAAGTTCAATCCGTTTCTCGTTTCATGCAACAAAACTTCACTTCACACGATAGCTATCGATCGCAGCGCCGCAATACTATATCATAAAATGCCGAGACAAGACGGGGCTGATATAACTGTCAATGGTGCTCACCAAAGTCTATATTGACGAACCGATACATCATATTGTAATCACGCCATTATACAAGTGATAAGATCGTTCGACCGACCACGGCTGACCAGTTTCTCATCATCAAACTTCCTCTTCCCACTGGCGACAAGAGACCCGATTCATTCACCCACCGGAAACAATGACCAGTGAAAGCGAGTCGTTTTCCCATAATGCGTGGGCCAGTGTTGTATTCCCCTTATCTTCCCCCGAGTTGATTAGAACGCGGACGTTGCTAATTACGCTTTCGTTGTTATCTACAATACACTCTACGTACGCCTACCGATACACACACCCAATGAAGTAAGTACAAAAGGTGCCTAGATTATACTTTGTTCACCCCTTAGCTGACAGTGCGGTGGAACCTACGTGCTCGTTCGACCAGTCGTAAGTTCGTCTTTAGCCACGTGATCACTCTCCCACCCATACGGATACCCAAAGAGCGAGGTCAGGCGATGAAAGCGAGACGTTTGATTGGTCCGGCGAGCACGTAGCTTCCACCCCACTGTCAGGTTAGGGATGAACGGAGATTGTACGCCCGGCATATATGCGTGGCGAGCTCGGGAGCCGACACGGGCGTCCGATGCACATCTCCGCGAGATCGAGGAGTAGAGAAACGCGGGGATGGGAGACCATTTGCGGCACAAAGCAACCGGGTAAAAGGGAGGGTGAAGGGTTCCTAAAGGTCGCGCGGAGAAAAGAGGGAACCTTGCCCGAAAAGGGAGCCCCTTCGTTGCACTGGTTGGGAAGAAAAGGGCTGCGATGCCGTTGTTTGCCTTGCAGATGAGAACGGCGGTACTGTCTCCGCCGTTCTCGCCGAATTCATTCTTCTAGGCCACGATGCGCCTTCGCCGTAGGCCGGCTATGATGATGATGTCCGTGATTGATGGTCGGTTGCTGGTCTCGCAGATCACCGCAGGTCCGTGGTCAATGCACGCGTCGCGCGATAGCCTTCTTCCCATTATTCATCAGAGCACCAAATGCGTTCGCCTTATATTTTTTTATTAACTTACCTGGCTACTACATGAAGATAAAAAAACGGAAGTACCCAATTGATGCGGACGCTTTCAAACTGATTTCTTTTTCTCATGAATATAGCTTGTTAGTGGGAAAACTTGATTGCCTCTTACTTGTTTGAGATCAAAGAATCGGGGGCGAGCAGTCCTGACTCGTATTCTAAACTGGTGTGCGCGATTTTTTAGTTATCTTTCAGAGGTCATTAAGGTTGCAAAAGAGCTGAAAGAACTAAAATATAAACAAATCTTTCCGCATCGACAAAGAGGCGTTTTCTCACTGTTTTTCCTCAAGCTAAACCACAAAGCTAAAAAAAAAATCGATCCTAGTTGCGTATATTTTTTTTCTTGCATTTCGGAAAAATATGTTTATCTATGCACTGGAGTGCGCTGTCAATATTTCTACGAAAGGGTAGACGTTCCTTGAGGCAGTTTAGGCAGCATTCGTTGTCAGCAAAATGCTAGTAAAGGGATCTTTTTTTCTTCTTTTTATGGGAGCTATTGAATTTTTAGTTACGCAGGAACAAAACGAGTTATAAAATATGTGTATTTGTTAAGGCTAGAAAACAATTGATCGCGTTCTCGCTTAGCGTTTTGGTTTTGGGAAACGAGAAAAAGGAGTAAGCAAACAAATGTGTCCTCTCAGGTGCCACAAACAATGACAAACAGGGCTGCAGCTGCTGTGCGCTTCCTTGCTTCATTATACTGTGATGTCTCCTTAATATGGACACCTCTATCTTCCCCAAAAGGCGTCCATATTTATGAGACAAACAGGCTTGTATTTTCCAAGCTTTTCCCCAAAATATTTTTCATGCAGCGGGGAACCCTTAATAAAGGGGTCCCTATTAACGGTAGATGACTTTATCCCATTAAAAAATAAACATCCCAGAAGCTAATTACGGGATATCGAGAAATCAATTTACACTACTTTTGTTAGAATGCCCACTTCCTGTAATCTGCGTCATGTGTAATTATAGAGAAAAAAAAGCATGCTTGCATTGGATGTACTAAGTAAGACCTGTGAGCAACATGGGGATTCAAGGTGTTTTGCTCAAGTTGCCCCTCCGACAATCGTCAGTGGTCATCTGCACCGCGAGGTGTCAAATGGCAAGTGGCCACGCGAGCGGCGCTCCGCCGCTGATGAAGAAAGGGCCGCCACAGCCTGTGCGCGGGGCTTTGGGATCGCGGCGCGGGCGACAGCGGTCATTAAATATTTGCGTGTTGGTGAACCGATGTGCTGTGTCATTCCCCGAGAAGGGTAGCTGCAAGGGAATTCCCACACTCTCAGAAAAAAATGGTATATTCTTAGACCCCTTGTCCCATATAAGACACCTCAAAACTTCAGTTCGACGTAAAACGCACTGACGCCGGACCGACGGTACCAGCGTTCAAAAGCGGCTTGATAGCCGAGTGGTACAACTTATTAAAATAGCTAATGTGTGTACGTGTGACTGACTGAAAAATAGAATAATCGGAGTTTTCTTGGCTTTACTGTAAAACCTCGGTGCTTTTTGCTGTAGCCTTTGATCCGTACTTTAGCAGTTTAATGAGGTATATAACACCTTTCTCAAGCCCCTCGTAAAAGTTGGTGCCGTCTGCTCGACATCAGTGCGCTGTACGTCGTACTGAAGTTTTGGTGTCTCGTAAATGGGACAAGGGGTGTAAGGATATGCCCTTTTTTCTGAGAGTGCACAAATTGTAAGAATCTGCAATAACAAATTGATGTGTTTTTGTTTTTTGTTTTTTGCGGAAAGTTTTGCGTGGGGGGCAGAGATAAAGGCTTAGTGCCTGACAGGGCCTCTGCCCCTGAGTTGCGGCCGGAATCAACCACATTTCTACAGTATTTTTTCATCAATCGATCCCCTCTATCGGCCTTATACTTAACCCATGGACTGCGAGCAGCCGATACACGTTTTAGAAAATCCTTTAAAGTCTTATGCATGTTTGGTGCAACCGGTCTGTCTTGTCTGGTAAGCTATGTCAAACAATTTTATTCTTCGTTTATTTTTTATTTTTTGCGGTTATGTTTTTTTAGGTAACATACGATACTTATGCATTATGGATAGGGATAGTGCCGGACGGTTCACAGATTGCGATGATGCAGTATGAGCACCCGATCAGCTTCCGAAAAGCTACTTGTGAACAGTAGACGTCTTTGGCGTGGAATCCTCAGCCCTTTTAATGCTGATTAAGAACATAATTTGTGTTATTATTGGTTGGCACATGATGAATTAGAAGTAAAGACTAAAAACATATTCTTAGTATTTAGAGCAAAACATTAAATATTAATCGATCTCTTAGCTTACAATTTATAAACACTGAATTAAACTGTGTAAAAGCTCATGAGTCCTGCAAGGAGTACTCTCCTAAAAATCAAAATTGGTCTTATCATAGCGATCAAAACCAACACGTCATTGTCCGGTCAATCAAAATTATTTGTCGAGTAAAATATATTTTTCCCATTTGAGTAAGGCCTAAACCCTACTCCACTTTCGTCCACCCTCACTTCAGTCCTTGTAGTTTATTGCGGGGTGCCTGCTGAAAGACGAGTCTCATTTACTTGTTCTACGGAACATTTTCCACCAAGTACACTGTCATGCTCTTTTTTTATAGTAGACTAATCTCTCATCCAAATTTTGCAAACTTCATTTTTCCTAAAATAAAGTTAAATATTTTAAACGATGTTAGCAACTTCCACTTCCTCCTCCGAAACATCCTTAGAATACCAGCTTTCAGATTTTGCAATACCTAGTTAAGTTTTGCCCCATCCTCTGATGCAGTTGTCTTAATTTATCGCACTAAAATCGCAGTTAGGGCAAGTTGGATTATGGTGACCCAAATAAGCGCAAACTAATGTGAAAGGTCGAGAGTACGTGGAGGATACATGCGCCCTGTATTGTCCCCTTCTCTGGTCCTTCCGTGTTTTTTTACTTTTTTTTGGGTGACCCTATTACATAGTTTGTCATTAGTCATGCGTCATAAAGTATTCAATGTAAAATGTGTTATGCGGTACTTCTTACTCGATTATATATATTGTCACCAATTTTATTCTTATTAAAACAATATTCCCGCACAATTGGAAACATAAAAAGTTTTTGAAAAAATAATGTGTGTTATAAATTTTTAAAATTCCACGTCGAAAATAGCGAGCTCGAAAATACTCCTGCATATGTTTGAAGTGCGAAACTCTCCGATATAAGTACCTAACTCCTTTCGAGGTCTTTAATAATTACAACAGTAAAATCAGCATTCTCTATGATAGTGTTTGCAAAATATCTTCCCGCAATACATCTCCAACGAATCAACTTGATGAGTACTAAACAATCACTATTTATCGACACTATAATCGCTCATAACTAAAAATTAAAGAAAAGCTTCAATATCGCCACAATCTGTCAGTCCTATAAAAATCCTAATTACCTTCTTAATCAAGCTAACTTGGAAGCTCTTACATTCTACAAATATTTAGGCGTGCACCGAACTTACAACCTTCAAAGAAAACTCATATTCAGTACAACGCGTCAAATGCTAAAGGAATGCTAGGTTACCTTAGGCGTAATTTTTCACCGGCACCTCCCAAGCAGCACAGAGTTGGCCAATCATTGGCCAATGGCTGGCAATGGTCCTTGGCCAAGTGGACAGACAGTGGCCAGAGACTGGCCGGTGACTGGCCTTTATCTGGCCATTGGCCAATGGCCACTGGCCATCAGCTATCGGCGAAGCATTGGCCAATGAATGGCCACTTTCTGGCCACTGGCCAAAAGACCATCGCAAGACACTGGCCACTGCTTGGCCAAAATCCGTGCTGCTTGGGAGCTGTTTCTTTGAAGTTAATTTTGTGTAGAACCCTAATTCGAACCAAATTAGAATATGCAGCATTGTTCTTGGATCCCGGTTATACCTTTCTCATTGATGCACTGGAGGCCATTCAAAACAGATCTGCTCATTTTGAACTCACTAATTACCACTACACAGCTAGTGTCATTAATATGAGATGAACCTCATCACTTCCACCTTTTTTTCTACGTCGGAAAATTTCATGCCTCTCCATATTTCACAAAATGAATTTTCATAATTTTATACGAGACAAAATAATTTTACGCCCACTTTACATTTCCTGTCGTCTTGATCATCAACACAAGTTTGCCATCCAAAGTGCTAACACAACTACATTTCGTTCACCCTTCGTCGTACATCCCAAGAATGGAACCACTTTCCCGGTTTCATCACTTCTATCACGGACGAGAGCATTTTAAATTTAAGTTAACTAACCATGTTCTGCACGAGCGTGTCTAAACTGTATTTTATTTTTTTATCCTAACGTGTTCCTGTTTTCTTTTTTAAATTGGATTTCTATATTGTTGCTGTCACCCTCTCTAATGCCTTCTGGCCCTGAGAAAACAATCAATAAGTAAATAAGTAAATAAATCAAGCCGTTACAATATCGTTATTAGCGCCAAGAGTGGCGATGTGTCATCTTTAATCTTCTCAGTATAGATACGCTCGAAGGTGTGTACAAACAAAAGTGCTAGGGCTGGTGTTACATAGCAAGGAGACCGAGCCCGCATGTTTCGCCTCGCATAGTTTTGTTGTTGTTGTTGTCTTTTTCTTGTTTTTTTCCTATACACGTTAAAGCCAGGTCGAAACAGTCAACCACGCGATGTAAACACTTTTGAACTTGTGCTTTTTCGGAGGCCGTCTCATTGTGCAGAGACAATAAAGAAGGTAACACGCAATTCGTAGCTACAAATCGTATCCTGTTTTCCCCTGCAATATTGAAGATGGCACAAAATGCGTGCATCTGGTGGCAGCAACGCGGAGAATGCACGCCTTTGCATTTATGCAAGGAAATAACATGTTCACTTGCCATTAAAGGCATTTTAAATACGAACAGAAACAGAGACAATTTACATATTGTTCCTCGGTTGTTGTTGTTGTTTTCCTTTACAAAAGAAACATCAAGGACAATCGACAACAATGTCCAGATAGTTTTGTGGGGACAATCTAATTCGCGTTACTTTATGCTCACGCTACAAAACGACGCTGTTAATGTCCATTATGCATAACGGTTTGTCTTGAATGTTTCGTCTTGTTCACGTAGCCGCGCCTAGTTCAGAATGCAAAAAAATAAGCAAAACAAAAACAGCAAATACCGCCTTCTGACCGACCCAGGTTTGCACGAACCCAACATGGGGGCGCTTGAAATGTTTTGACAGAGACTGCCGCTCCTGCTCTCGCGTGTTCGGGGTGTTTTTTATGCGTTTGCATAACGGATTGGACGAGCTACACTCACTGACAGCGATCAAAATGGAGCTTGGCGCCGGTTGTTTTGTGTCGTATCTCGAACGTGACACACCCTAGGGCTGCGATGCGGAACGCCGTTCGGTTAGGGGCATCGCCTGCTCCAAAAGAAAGGTACCACGTACCTCATTTCGATTTCGGATAATTTTTTTAAGCTTGTGTTTTGCTCTTCGAAACATAATGTCGCAGAAACCCATTGTTGCGAACAATACGTGCTGAAAACGAACAATCAGCTGTTTTCAAGAATGACAGGTGTTTTGTTGCACTAAAAACTATGCGGCACAAAACAGAATCATAATTATCTTGCCGTTCACATACTGCCAATTAAAAGTATATTCAACAAACGCTGTTTTTGCATGAGCACCTTAAAATCGTATTTCTTTGTAAAGAGAAAAAGAGACGTCTTTAGTGTGCATGTTATATATAGTTCGCCATGGGGTCAAAACCACAAAGCGGGGCTAATTATACCGAGTTTTATCCATTTATGATCGCTTCCTGCCAATAAATCAAGTGATACTGGGCTCCCATAGTCTGTAGAGAAAGTTTGAGAGGATTCTAGACTGACCAGTCCCCTTTGTTTTTACGGTGCCGGGAAATATTGCAAGCGCAAATATAAACGATCAGATTATGAACTTGACATTCTGATTCCGCCTTCTTAGTTATTTTTCTTGCAAGTGGACATGCGTATATTTTCAGGGGCTTCAAGACGAGTACGTTTTTATTAAGATATTGTATTTGTTTATTTAATATAACCTCCAACGCAAAGATGGCATTATTGCAGAAAATTGAGAAAGGTACTAATATTAGAATAAACAAAAATATTTAAACAAATGTACACGGAAATAAGCCCGAGATATACACAAAAAATAGAAACTCAGATTTATAAGCACTAATAAACTTAACTAAAAAAAGAATCAGACAGTCTTAATTAAGGTAATATTTCGTTTGTAGCCTAGACTAAACTTCCTCGTGTTCGAAATTTGCTCATATCGCCGTCTGATCTTAAGCCTCAAAATATAGCGTGAACTTGAATGAAGAGTAAGATTGCACGTGGCATATCGAGCTTGCAAAACCAAGTTACAGGTACGAGTCAATAAACGTTGACAGCACAAAACGTTTCAACCACAAAATATATTACCCATGCCATATTGCTGTCATCTTTCGTGCTCCTTCATCGAGAGATTAATTGTTGTCACTTTTAATCTAGTTATTATTGACTACCTATTTTTATGATATACCGCATTAGCTGTGCTATACCATTATGACATTTGCGTTGTCGTCAGGATAGCTAAGCTCTCTCAAGAAGCGAGGATGTCGTTGTGCGTTAGTGGAATTTGTGGCTGCAGTAATAAAGCAGAAAAACAGGAACTACCTGCGGCTTTCTGTCATTAACTTTGCTTATCGATTTTGCTCTCCCGCTTGTGCATCACTGCTCCCCGTTCGTAAACATGGCTGGATCTCGAAAAGTGTAATGTACGCTTCGACTGCAAAAACCCTACGTCAGCTACGAAACATTGAATCTTCGAAACTGTCTGTAGAATGATGGCGATAGGGGTTTTAAAGAGAGAAAGAGAGAGAAAAAAACCGAATGAATATTATTTTTTCTCCTATAACTATCAGGCCAACATGAAAAAAAAACTATACACAGTACATTACCCTGTATACTCCAGACTCTCAATATTAGTATCCGTTTTGTTGCAACCACATACGAGGTAACGGTACAAGCAATCTTCCGGACAGTCAATCGGCCTGCGTCTTCTACATCAAAGCTGTTAGTGGTAGTCTCTACGTTGAATTGCCTGGTCGTCTGCCGCGAGAAACTCGCGGTGACGTCATCAACTACGTCATAAATCACGTGATCGCTCGCAGCCGTTGGACCTGGGACTCCTGCTGCGCCCTGTGGGCAAACAAGCGCATGAGCTGCGCAAAGAACAGTACCAACTTGAACGCCCAATGGGTAGAACTCGGAAAATCCGATAGGCGTGCGAAGAACGGGAGTTCCTGCTCCGCCACGCTGCTGTCGCTGTGACACGTATCGCACAATAGCGTAAATGCACTCTTTTTGTTTGTTTTGTTTTTAAATACATTTATTGAACGTATATTGGTTGTTCAACCAGGCGTGTGGTTCTGTAGAGTACTAAAAATGTATAGTTTGGAGGTTCACACTTGGAATAATCCTTAAACGTTCGATTAGGCATGTTCAAACCTACAACGCATTCCATGAAAGTGTAGATTTCGATTAATGAAGAAATGTATGTTCTTCAACTGAATCGCCACCAACCTAAAAATACTTTTTTTTCATTACAAAACATTTGAATCATTTCACTTATGGTATGCTTGATGGAATTGAGCAGTATCACTGTTTATGATCTAAAACGTAACTTAGTACACCGAAAAAAAAGAACGCTTGAGGTTCAGGATTACATTATAAGATTCTTTATTGTTATGTTATTTGTGCAGAACCAAAATAGTATATGGGATGCCATCACAATAATTTATGGTTCCAGTTCCGGTTTCCAGTTATCGACAAATATAAATGCACCTTCAGTACAGCCTACGCTTATCAAACAAAATCCGCTTTTCATCGATTTAGACGGTTTAATCCCTTTCCGCAAAAAACAATCCATACATAATCGTTTATTGACAGGACTTTAACAAGTTTGTAACCTAGAAGCCAGAATAACTCTAAATCATCAAAATTGAAAAAAGAACTATGACTTTCAAACTTCTCGAGACATTAATTAATATATAAGTACTCTAGTTAGAGACAGTTAACCTCAAATGGGGACAAAGTTCTAAACGAGTAAATTGAAATTGCTTTAAAACAATTCTTTATGGAATTTCTCGGTACACTCTACGTAGCGCACAGATAAAATATATTAAAAACGGTACTACCAAGCGATTCCAGAGAATATGTACGAAATATTTTTCCGGAAGCTTGTCAGGAGAAAGAAGTGTGGAACAATACCTTTGGCATTGTACATGTCCCAACATTAAACAAAGAATCCGCCTCGATGCTCCTTTTCAGCTTTTTCTCCGGTGCTATCGCCCTTGCGGTATACGCAAACATAGCCCAAGGCTGTCGTTCTTGCCATTGTGCAACCTTTTGTTTAGCGACAGGGTATATTTGTTTTGAGCGTTTCAGCAAACAAAAATACGTGCCGAAGGCAATTTGTTTTTTGTTATAATTCGTGGCGCAATGGACGCTCCATATAGCATTGAAACGCATCACTTAGTCATCAAAACGATACAAAAAGAGCTCGCCCTCCAATAAACTATTTACTTGTTTATGTGTTTTGCCAGAAATACGTATGCAACAATGGCAACTAAAATATCAAAGATGCGTCATTGTGAAATACCGGGTTTAACCGCAGTTATAGTTTACGTTGTTTACTGAGTAAAATTAGTTTTCTACTCACGTCGGAGAACGCAGATGTTTTACGAAAGCTAGAGTTGGTGAGGAGCTGAATACGATGGTAGCTTACTACGTTTGACTACAACGTCTAATTATTTGTGCTTTGGTCTGTTCACCTGTATCCATATACGTACTGTCAAAAAACAAAACAAACAAACAAAAAAAACCTGGTCATGGTCTGAAAAAAAAAAACTTTCTTATTACCAGAATGAATCACTTGGGGTATGAGGAGTCTAGTCCAACAACAGAGGATGAGGGAAATGCACTATATACTTCTCAGGTTCTACCTGTTCACGCTGGATTGAAGTATAAAAAAAGTATACACGAGCTATAAAGTAACTTAATTTGGCACATCGTCCCTTCAGGTTGCCACTCGTCAAGATAATTGCTGACTTTGGGTTTCAAAAAATAGTTCTAACTTGTGCAGCCACGACAAGTACCACGAAGCCCTGGCGAGTTATAAAAGCAAGAAAACTATAGTGTATTGAGCTTGTTGGTGTCTAATCCACGAAAACAAAAAACAAAAAAAGGTTACGAAAGCCAAAAATATTAAGAAAAATAAAAAAAGTAAAAGTGACTGTAAAACGAGAGGCAAAAGACGACGTTCAGCAAGAGGTCGCTACCTACCTGTAGCTAAGTGCTAGGGTCAAGAACGGAAACCTAAATGTGATAGATACCGTAGTGTTCCTAATTAAAGGGACTCCGTCTTTGCGAGGGGCAAAGGAGCCCCTAGCAACGCATTGCTAGGCAAAAGGACTCTAGTTCGAGTGGCAGAAAGCGTTCATTTTGTACCACTTCTCTTGTTTCTGCCTTTTTAGGCGCAGTTATTTTTAAATAACTTTGAAGAACCACTTAGCACAAGTTTCCATCCTACATTAACTATTTCTAGCAGTTCTCGTATTGGCGACCACGGAAGCTAACGGTGAGATATAGTCATTGATCGATTGGTGTAAATCACGCGCTTTTAAATAATAAACAAACCAGAAGCGTGGCTGTTCGGAAAGTCCTATTTCAAATATAATAACACGTTTCTTTAAAGAGCAACAATTTAATCTTTGATTGTCGGCATTTATTTATCTAGATGCTATTGATGTTTTTTCGCTTATTTGCTGACGCTGGCTCTACAGCCGCCATATATAGGTGCAAAATATTTGTTGAACACCGCAGAGATTCAAAGTGAAACAGGTTAACACAAAACTCGGGTCTCCATCTAAACACTTTACGACTGCTCAAACCGAAATTAACTTTATACTAACGGCGTAGTATTGATGAAACTAGAAGGGGGGTATAATTTTCGCTCGCGAATATTATTGTTTCGAATGGGAGCTTGGGCGTGTTGGTAAGGCATGATTATTTAAAACGTACAGCGAAACAGACGGGACGGAAGAAAAGGAGACAAACAACCGCTGAACTTACAACCGAAATTTTAATCGTCAAGGCGCAGCCTGTATACTACACGATCAAACAAAGGAAACACACAAAGCCCATAACACCCCTGAAACCCGCACAATCATCGCGCATGCTGTCGTCGTGAAAGAAAATCTAATTCTATAGCCGACAAAAGAACTGACGGGGCGCTGACACACTCTTCCCCCAAGCGCGCTATAGCCTCTCGCCTCTATAATCTCCCCGGTCAATGCATTGTCACTTCTTCCAATGACAGTACATTTTTATTTTAAATTCCTCATCACAGCCACAGTCATGACAACGAATGCCCAAGTGGCCTGATACTACCCTGTTTACATTGTAACAATGCCCTCTTAACCTATCATTGAGAAAGCTGCCCGTTTTTATATTTACTTTTTTTTTATGCCATGGGAAATTTATTTACATAACATTTCCCATGGCTTAAAGGAAATATGAGAGCGGGTAGACGTCACGGTGGTTTCTCCTGCCCCGAACAAGTTGTCTAAGCTTTGCAAAAATGTCAGTCAGTCTACCGGCAGGTCTCTGGAGTGCACAAAGAGGCATCAAAATCGGTTTGTTCATTGTACAGAGAACGTTGTTTACTCCATTCCACTATGATGTGGCAAACAGTACGTAGGTCAGACGGGCAGATGCCTCAATGATAGGTTAAGAGAGCGTTGTTACAGTGTAAACAGAGTAGTATCAAGCCACTTGGACATTCGTTGTCGTTACTGTGGCTGTGATGCGGAATTTAAAAAAAATGTACTGTCATTGGAAGAAGTGACAATGCCTTGACCGGGAGATTATAGATAGAGGCAGAGGCTATAGCGCGCTTGGGGTAAGAGTGTGCAAGCGCCCGTCAGTTCTTTTGTCGGCTAAAGAATTAGATTTTCTTTCACGACGATAGCATGCGCGATGATTGTGCGGGTTTTAGTGGGGTGTTATTGGCTTTGAGTGTTTCCTTTGTTTGATCGTGTATATAGGCTGCGCCTTGACGATTAAAACTTCACTTGTAAGTTGTGAGATTTTTTGCGGAGATCCCTCTACTTATGGCGAATTCGGGTGGTCAGTAGCCAAGTAGTGACGCCGGAGTCAGGTCCAACGCGTCAAGAGGTCCAACGAGTCAAGAGGTCCAATATTGGACCTCTTGACGCGTTGGACCTCCTGACGCGTTGGACCTCTTGACTCGCCGTGGATCTCTTGACTCGTTGGACCTCTTGACGCGTTGGACCTCTTGACCCATATTGGATCTCTTGACTCGTGCCTCGACGTGTCAAGAGGTCCAACGCGTCAAGAGGTCCAATATCGAATATCTTGACTCGTTGCACCTCTTGGTGTGAAATACGTACAGGCAAATAAAGTAAAATAAGTACAGGCAAAAAAAAAAAACTACGAGGGTATTTAAGTTTTTTCTTATGATGTGAGAATGCGTGAGCACTACCTTTGCCCGAGCTGTGTTGCCGCAACGGATAGCGCGCTAGTTTCACGATCAAGAGGGTCTAGGTTCGAAACCAGGCCTAGGTTCGAAACCAGGATGGTTTCGTGCTCACGTAACCAGAGAGGTCACGTGACCAGAGTTTTTTTCGGCTTGGTCACGTGACCAGAGAGGTCACGTGACCACAGATATTTTGGTTAGGTCACATGACCAGATAGGTCACGTGACCAGAAAGATATCAAGTGACCAGAGTTTTTTTTTTATAGTGTTGGATTTTGTTGGACAAGTCACGGATTTTGACGACGGCTTTTTCGCTGACTGAGCCAGGTAATGCTCACGCATTAAAAAAGCAGACAACAGAGATGCTAACAAAATAAGGCGGAGAAGAAAAATGTCGGAAAAAGAGCAAAAAGTTAAGCTGTGAAGACTTCCACACGGCAGGGGGATCTCACGAACACGGCTTTGATACATCGTTTCTGGCCGGTGATGTAATCAGTGTTCGTGCGTATGACCCGTGATTTGCTTGGTTTCTGAAGCGACAGATACGCGCGCGCTGGGCTGTGGGGATCGCATGCTGGGCACTGGATTTGTAAACACCGAAAATCATTGTTGTTATAAACTGTCAAGCTTATAGCAACATTGGTTTGTTGGGGACCTGCAGCCCTGCAGGGCTGTGTGCCTTTGCTTTTCTACCCCTGACTACAGAGTCGTAAATCTGCATCTCCCGTGTTGCTCTCCCCCGCGAATATCGAACACGTCACCGGAAAGGTCTTAACATTCCACGATTTGAGATGCCTTTTTTGTTTAGGTAGTAACTACTTCGAGATCCGGGTTCAAAATGATTGTAAAACTACTTTGAACACATCTTTCGTTACATACGAAAGATATGTTCATAGTTATTTGCTATTTCGACGTCTACCATCACACTAAAGCGCTATTACGGCATTTGACGTCAGGATAACTGAAGATAGTTTTTTTTTTAAATTTCTGTGACATCATTTTCAAAAGTTGTAGTAATTGTTTAAATTTGTTCACGTCCCGTCAAAATAGCTTCCTTGATATTTTGAAGTCCTTGGTCTTCGAAGAACTTGAAGAGACAGTTTGCCCTGGCGCAGCATGGCATGTAAAGTTAGTAATTTTTCCATTCGCCATGGCCTAGCACTGGACACACTAGATCTATCGGCTTCAGAGATCGACGTGCTTTCCGACACAAACAGTTCTTCAATCAGACTTCAATCTCTATGACCCAATTTTCTAAAAATGATTGAGCAACTAACCCACCATCTTACAATTCCACCCGACTAACACATCGCGTAATTTCAACTAAAAATAAATGATATCGACAGACAAGTGTTCGGCAATTCGTGTCAAGAATGCTTAATCATGAAAAGTTCCGTTTCATGGTTTATTTCACAGCATTCTCAAAAATAAAGAGCAGTAAAGGAGCTACATATCGCTAACATAAGTATTTGTGGCTGCTCCGTGCTTTTGAGTAAGCCAACGGCCCAGATTAACCCGCTAGCTTGCAGCGGTCATAACGTTACTAGGAGACAATGCTCGCATTCATTTGCAACACTCTATTTGACGCCAAGTGTCGTAATTTGGGCTCGTAGACGCCCTCCAATGATATTTGAGCTTCTTCCCATGTTGTGTTATTTACCTCTTTAGTGATTCGGTGAACTCAGTGAATAAAAACTGAAGCATAAAATAGTAGCGCATCATATTTTTAATAGAACATACGAGAACCCGGGACTGGACAAAGTTACCCAAGGAAGTATTTGCGATTACAAATACTGAGATACATGAAAGGGAAGGCTAAACGCGAGATGCTGAGGTACATTTGTATTTTATATCTCGGGAATTTGAGAGACACTTCCGTAGAAATGGCATAAATGTGTCCTAGAACAGAGAGACTGGAACACAGATACTAAGTTCTACAAGTCTAAAATATATCGCCAGGCACTATTCATTATTTAACACTCAAACACATATACATTGTAGCAAACAGTATCTGTCTACCTGTCGCCAATAGATATATGTAGTAGTTGTATTGTCCAAAATCATTCAAATAGGTCAAACAGTCAGTAACCGTCACAAGCAGCCATTAATAGCAATATAATTATAAACAGAGACAGATAAAAATATGGCTCGATGGACCTCTTGACGCGTTGGACCTCTTGACGCGTTGGACCTCTTGACTCGTTGGACCTCTTGACGCGTTGGACCTCTTGACACAAATTGGACCTTTTGACTCGTTGGACCTCTTGACGCGTTGGACCTCTTGACTCGAATTGGACCTTTTGACTCGTTGGACCTCTTGACTCGGCTGTCACGTGGCTATTGGACCTCTTGACTCGTTGGACCTCTTGACTCGTTGGACCTCTTGACCATAAGCGGCCGGCGAGCCCACGCCGGCGGCACAGGCAACCAAAACCGCGCCAGCGGCGCACCACGTGACCCTCTCCACCCGAACACAAAGCGCCTGCAACTGGCGTTTTCGTTTGCCTGGGTCGCGCGTGAACGTTGTTAACTTCTTCCTCGATTATTTTATAATACAATAGGCACGCTGTAGGCATCAGCAACATATATTCGGACTCTGAGATGTGGGTGAACAAATTTTAATATAATTTGTTTGGATTCCCGAAGAACTGTTGTCAACATACAAGAATCCCAGAAGGCTCACCAGCGTCGCTGTTTATATCCTATTTTCTTGTTATTACCTTTTTCCTTGAATCCTCAGCATTTTCATTTGGCCCAGCCCTTTGAAATAGTAATGCGCGTTCAAGTGTCGAGCTGCACCACTATCCATTATTTTTTTCTTACAGCGGTGTAATAACTCGCTGTGTCCCATAGCAAAGTGATCTTGCGCAAGCTTCCTTTAAAATATTTTATCTTTATCTCCGTTGTTTCTGCCTTTTCTCGGACCACAGAGGGGTGCCTGTCTCAATGGCTTCGTTTTCTACTCGAACCCGCTATCGGAGAGCATTGTTTCGTTTGGTTTCCTTTCCCCAATCGGATGTGACGAAACCGGATACAGTCTGGCAGGCAAGCTGCCCGACCTCTTGAAGCTCGGGCAAAGATTGTGCCGATAAATTGCCGGCACACGCCCGAGAAGCGCCACCCGAACGGCGCGCACTCGCCAGCCTTTGACCACGCGAACGTCCTTGCCGGAAATATGGCAAAATATTTTGCCGGGAAATGACCACCCGAATTAGCCATTATAATCGCCGCCCGATCGGTATGCGCTCCGCCCGTCACCCAGGGAGTGACGCACAGCAACGAGAAGACAGCGAATAGGTTTACAGTACCTCTCGGTTGCCCGTCGTCGAGAACCGGCAGTCCAGGCACGCCGACCCTTGTTGTCGCCCGTCGATCAGAGCTCACACTCGGAGTCCATGTCCAGGCCTGCGGATCGCCTTTCCCGCGCCAGCGCTGCGTAGGCTGGCTGTCCCGGGCTATCAATGCCCGAGTCTCGCTGCGGAACCACCCCGGGATCGTCATAGCCCAGGTCATATGGCCAGGGCTCGCCGTTTCCACCGGTCTTGCTCCAGACCTCGCTGGTGGACCGCTCCGGGGTTCGCCATGGGCCAGGCCAGGCAGCCCGGCTCCGACATTCCTGGTACCAGCTTCAGCCTCGCTCAGCACTCACTCTCTCGCGCCAGCTCGTGACTTCTCCGCCGACCGCCTGTCACGTGCCCTCTGCCTCGTCTTTGACCCTCGGCTCCCACAAAGTTCAGCGGTTGTTTGCCTCCTTTCTTACGTCCAGTCTGTTTCGCTGTACGTTTTGAATATTATTGCCGCTCTCAACCGTGAATTAGCGAGAATCGGGGATCCCGTAGCTTCAGAGTTTCACGGGCAATTGAATAAATGTTACTAGCAATCACCTATGATTTTTCTCTAAAATGCAGCAACAAAACCCTTAATACAAATTGAGTAACGAGTGTTTTTATGGCACTTTGAGTCCTGAATTCGATTATCCCATTTTAAATAAACAAAATAACACCCCACTAAAACCCACACAATCATCGCGCATGCTGTCGTCGTGAAAGAAAATCTAATTCTCTAGCCGACAAAAGAACTGACTTGGCGCTGACACACTCTTTCACCAAGCGCGCTATAGCCTCTGCCTCTATAATCTCCCCGGTCAATGCATTGTCACTTCTTCCAAATAAAAAAAAAATTAATTTTTGCAAAAACAAAAAGTATATATATATATATATATATATATAGACCTTTTCTGCAAGTGCGCCGCCATCTTGAATTGTCGTCACTTCCAGTATGGGCGAAAACATTGTTTTGCCTTTGCCACGCCAATAGAAGGCATTTAGGAGATAAGCGTAACCGTCACACTTTCTCGTTTTGCCTCCCCTTTATTTTTTTACTATTTGCAGGTTGAAACGTTGGATTATTTTTTCATCGCCCATACCGGATACGCCTATTAAGTGGCTGGGGACGAGAGTACACAGAAAAGGTCTATATATATATAAAGTACGCCAGTTCTCGCAGGGCATTCGACAAACCTCTCTGCTCCTGTTCTCTGTCAAAAGCTTCGTGGCATCATCATCGGCCTCTCTGAGCGAGCTGAAACAACACCATTTAGAATAGTAAAAGAGTATGACACTATAGTTTCGACGTTATCACAGTGAGATCGACCGAAGACACAGATTGGATTCGAGTGCTGCGTCAACGATCGGCTAATAATCGCGTCCAATCAACGCTTCGAGAGAAGCTCGGCATCAAGCTCGGCTCGAATTGCTGAGTTGGCGCCGTACAACTTTAATGGCGTTCCATGGAGGAAGATGAGGATGTTCGCAGACCTTGAACATTCTAGATGATGTATGCTGAAAGGCGGGCAACAATCACCTGACATCGCCGACGACGTCACTTTGACTTTTTTCCCCTCTTCCTCTACTGCGCCTGGAGACTTGGCGTAGAGTGAGGGAAGGAGCTGCGGCAACAGCCTACTACGCAACCACGTCCCTCCTAGCACAGTAAGTTACAGCTTAAGAAACTCAGTGGATGGCTAATTACGTTTACGCTCCTCACTTTGTGGTTCGTTGTTCGACGTTTATAATGAGTAATGCCTTAATCCCATCGGCCGTGGAGCGATAATAAGATGGTCGGGTGTCACCACATTATGCGTTACTAACATTGCCAGTAGCACTTTTGACTTCGGTTCATCCCAAGTCGAAATGCAGCCGACGCTGCAAGCTTATATGGTAAATCAAGCAGTGTCAACAGCGCTACGTCATGGCGGTCGTAATCTTTCTCTGTGTGTGTGTGTGTGTGTGTGCGCGCGCGTGCGTGCGTCTGTCTGTCTATGTGATAACATCAGTGAAGCCAATCAAGCGCAGTATATGCGGTGTGACCTTACCCTTTAATATGTGTCTGTACTTGTATGTCTTTTAGTTTTTGACAGCGCTCTAACTTAAAACTGGAGTGTATCAACAAAACAAATATCGCTGTATTCGATAATTGAAGTCGCCTAGTCCAAACACTTGATTTTTTTTCTCGATCTCGTAAGTTGCTTCAGCTTACCTTTATACCTAAAGGAAAGTGGTATGAACATGGAATAAAAGTGCTCTACTTTCTGAAAATCGTGCATACCGGGGATGCTTTTGAGCTTTCTCTAATTATAGGTCGAAGGTTTTGTTAAATGTCTTCTGAGAAATAGCATATATGAGCGAAACGTTGTCTGTCACAAGGAGGCTTTCATGACGTTCCTTTGCAAGTTAAGGTTTCTAAGAGTTTCGACCTCTCACATACTCTGTTCCTATTGTGAAGAGGCCATATATCAACTTTTCATTTACATGTGGCATATATTTAAACGTAACTTCGAAAATTTAGACGCTACACTTCGACGCAACTTATTATAATATAACTGATAACATTATTCCTGGGACGAACCACTTTTATACGATACCATAGAATGATATTTGAGTCGGAAGCGCCGCCTTAATTTATTTGCGTGCCAATTAGTCCCTTGAGATAATGCGAATGCGAGCTCCAGTGGGCCGCGTGCGTTGATGCGAGCCTTCGCCTAATAAGCACTGCACTTTGCTGAAATATTATCTGGAGCGGCTAATCAGATTCTGGCCAAGTCCGCAATTAAGCTTGCGACGGCGGACAGCTTCGAAGCGGTGAATAAATTATGATCGTGACGGAGCACTACTGATGGTTTGCCATAAAAGAAAGAAAACAACTTTGCCTATTTCCATTTTTTAAACTCGCAACAAAAGAAAAAAAAAAGAAAGAAAAGATAATGACATGGAATTCTGCCTACGGAATTAAAGAGGACACGAATCGCTTGTGCTTGAATTCCGCCTACGAACCCTCAGGCCCGAAAACATGAACGCACAGTGCCGTCTCCAAAACCCCTAAAGCCGTTTTTTACCACAAAATATAACGTTTCCGACCGTAACTTCTAATCTTTTGGAATGCAGATCCCGTACACGTGAGGAAGGGATCCGTACAATATTTCTAGTTAATTGGAGGCATTGTCATACCCAACTTAGACTGATATAATCATGATCTCCAGAAGTATAGAACGAATATGATGAAGAAAAAAATTAACTGTTCGGAGGCAAATGAATATTGCGGAAATACATAAAAAAAAGCAGGGGAATGCGTGTTCTGGTATTTCCTAACCTTGTTTCTAATCGTCTAAACTCGGCAGACTCGACAAGAGAACGCCAATCTAGTTATTCTAGAACATGGATGTGTAGAAGAGTCTACTGATCTTATCTAGACGTTAATTAGTACTCTAGATTTTTGTTGTTGTTGTTTTTTATTCTTTTTAACTTCTCTCAAATTAGACTTTTTTTTTTTTTGGTAATTGCAAGAACGGGGAACAACGCGGTGATAATCTTTAGAATCCCAAACTTGAGATTTTCGTACTTGGGTCAGAAATGCATGACAAAGGAAAACCCGCCACTCTATAAAACTTTTTTTTTTGTCTCTGTTTATTTCTTTCAATGCTTGTTGGCGCGCTGAGCACTTGGGGGCTCTAGAATCAAGGGACGTCACGAATTCGGTTCGTCTGAGCTAATTTATATTATGCCAAGTTTTGATTTTTTATTACCGGAGTTAAACTTGTCCGAGAAGAGCGTTACATTCAGTCTAGTGAGAGAAAAAAAAATATAGCGGGGAATCAAAATCCTGTTGAGGTCACGTGACGTCAATGTTCCGGCTAAATCTAGTGGAGAAACTGAATTTGTTCATAGGTGACGCGACACCATGTAATGTGACGTCATTTTCTCTGCTAACTATAGCGGGAATTCAATTGGTGTTGACGTCACGTGACGTCAACTTTCCCGCTAAATATAGCGCGATTACGCCGACAGCGACGCCGCAAAACACGGAAACGGGCGCCTAAGTGCTGCGCTCTAAAATGGTAGTAGTCAGTATTATGACTGAATAAAATGCGAAACACCACCGGTGTCGTGTTCGTGCCAACAGTGTCACGCGGTGCACCTAATATACAAATTACAGCCTGTGAAAATTACCATTCTAGGGATCGTGAAATAAGCGCGCTGATATCCATCGTCACAGAAAGATCAGTGCCAATGTTGACAGGTCATATTACACAGTTGTATTTTTCTGAGGGTTTTCTACGTGGACGCGATTCTATTTCCAAGTAGCGAAACGAAGTAATATTGTTATGGGCATTCCATAGAGCACCAGAACTTGATGAAGCGGAAGCAACGCGTTTTTCACAGAGCTTCACTTGGCAAACAGCATTCAGCTCCCCAAGACCACCCGTGTTAGCTAAACCTTTAACTCTCTTATACAGCTGTCACACGGCCACATTAAAGGCCTTCAGAACAAACTCCTTTGAAAGAATCGGTGAATTAGCTCGCAATCTTGCGCTGGTTCGCCGACTTTTTAAAAGAGTTCGTTAACGTGCCCATCTGTCAGAGGCATTAAAGACTTGCCTTGTGAGGAATCCAATGAGCATCACTCATCTGTGCAGACGTTCCAGGCAATAAAATTTCGCGATGTAATTTGGGAGTGTTCGACATTTTGATAAAGCCACGGCAAAGTCTGGGACTCCTGCAATCACCATCTATAATGTACGGGAATTGGATTTTGTTTCATAACATGTGCATCAACAGTACTTAAAATTAAAAAAAATATATGAATACAATATGAACTCTAACCGCTTTGATCGGCACATGAAAACCGTCACATGACAAAAATTGTAGAAACGTTTAAGATTGCATCTTAGGCTTTAAGTTGCATTTCAACAATATATGTCGCGGCGCAGTGCTACTGAACTGCTTCCAGGAGCCTTCTTGTATTTTGATTGAGTTCCAAACTATGAGTATAAGTTTATGCAACTGTTTCAGCATACATAACACCATGAAAAACCTTTACAATTTAAATGTTTTGTTTTACCTTATTTAGTAGAAACTTCATTGTCACCTTCCAGGACTTTTCCTTCTTGTAGTGAATGGCTTTCAACATGTTCAACGCGAAAGAGAACGATGTTTTTAAAGGCACCATAATGCGGCGGTTTTGAAATTCCCAAGTGATGCTTGACACAGCTGTCGTGAGCTCAGGCTTAAAACGTGCTCGCATTCTGTTTGGGTAGATAGTAAAGAACAGTAAATGTTGTGTCTAAGTTTTTAACAAAGAATTTGCTTTGGGTTTCCCCCCACACTCTATCTCGCTGCTTATTTAGTTTCGATTTTCGGAGTTTCATCACACTCCATCACATTGTCCGTTTTGTCGTGAAAACAAGCAATGTGATTTTATCATACCGCTTATTTCGATGGCAAGCAATAGATGCGTTAAAAAAATGAAAGAAGTTTACAAATCTTTGTAATGCGAAAATAGAGCGCAGCTCTTGAGGAGGAGGAGGGAAGGGTATGAAGGGAGGGTATGCCCCTCCTCCTCTTTCGTACCCTCCCCCTGCTCTTCCTAGCCTCCTCCTCTGCTCTTCCTTTTCCTCCTCTTCCTCCTCTTCCTCCTCCTGCTCCTCCTCTTCCTCCTCGCCTCCTCCTTCTTTCCTCCTCCTTACCTCCTGCGGCTTAATTTGTTCATGAGTGACGTGAAACGAAGTCGGGAAGTAATTAGAAAGGGGAAACTGAGCTGGTGTCGCGTTCACGTGGCATCAATTTCTCCGCTAAATATAGGGGGGAACTTAACCCGCTATATTTTGCGGGGAAATTTCCCCGATCACTTTAGCGGGGAAACTTCCCATAATGCAACGCGCGCGGTTACGCTGACGCCGATGCCGCTCAACACGGAAACAAACGCCTAAGAGCTGCACTCAAAAAACAATTAAGAATCGACTATTGAAAAAGACTGTCATCATTGTTGCTATTGCTGTTGTCTCCGAGAGCGTTCGAAACTACATCTGTTGGGTGACATCTTTTTCACGTCGGCGTCAGCGGGCGTAATGATGATTCCGAATCGGATCACGAACGAAAACCCGTTCAAAATGCGGCTCCTGTAAGGCAGTAGCGTCGCTGAGCATATATTTTTTCAGCAAGTTATGGCTGCTTTAGTTTAAACTATGTATGTGTTTTCTGCAATGGACCTTTTCCGAAAAGCGTTCTGCGCGCGCGCAAGCGCCCGATGCCAAGCGGCGGAAGTCGGCACGAAAAATCGAGGAAATACGGAAGGAGGCTGTGGATCAGCGAGTAGAACACGTAATTGAAGCATATATACAATTGTGTTACACAAAAAAAAGAAAGTGGACGGAAAGAAAAACATGACGTTTGGGTGGACGCCACGGATGCCTCTCTACAAGGTCGCGTTGAGCAGGCGCCGCAGCTCAGAGAGCGAAGAAACTGTTAGCGTAGCTCCCATTATCGATTGGTAGCGCAGGTAGGTCACTTCCCCGATTTTTAGTTCGTGCAGCCACCGCCTGGTGCCGTCGGTATATTGAAAAGGTTCATAAAAATCAGCAGAACCCATCCTTTGGGAATGATTATCTACGTTAATGCGAATAGCATCAAACGGTGCGGAGTTATGCGCGTTCGTCAGGTGGCCGGCACACTCTAGATACGCCAGCCCACTCTTGGAGGCGATTCTAAATTTGTTGACACTTTCACAGCCCTGCGCACGATCTCCGCAGCCCAGCACGTGCGTTTGTGTCACTTAGGAAGGCGAGCAAAGCACGCGCCATACGCACAAACACTCAAAATGGTACCGACCAGACTTTCTGGCGTCTCAGCTAGTCTCAACCAACGGGAGAGGGTGAGCACGGTTGCTAGCTCACCCTCTCCCATGCTCGGGAGAGGGTGATGTAGCGGCCGTGCTCACCTCACGAGAGCGGAATGAGCCCTCGTGCATGGAACGCGCGCGCACCGGTAGCTGTGACAGCGCTGTAAAGCGCGTCCTATGGTAAAGATATAAACAACCGATTAGAGCGTGTTGAATGACTGCCTTCATAGCTCTGTGGTTAGCGCGTCTGCCTGACGATCAAAGGGTCAACGGTTCGAATCCCAGCCGGCACCGGTCTTTTTTATTTATTTATCGACCCACGGCGTAAGAGGTTAGATAGCCAGATAGATAGATAGATAGATAGATACATAGACGAAAAGTGCGTGAAGTATCCAAAGAATGCTATTCGCATTAATATTCGCATTAATATTCGCATTAAAAGCAACGAGGAAATAAATAATTTCATAATAAGACCGCCCACGTGGAATAGTGCTCTACGCCGTTTTACACCGAGTCCGACTAAAGTTCCTAGATGAGAGCATTCTACAAGTAACGACGTTCTTTGAAGCGCCGACCTTGTGGACAGTGCAGGTTTTAGGGAGCGAATGGAGGCGCACAGAGGAATACTGAACTGAATGACGCCATATTGGTCCAGCGAGATGTGCTGTGTCACTTGTATTGGCTATGCCGCTACTCGTCAAAAAGAAGTATAAGAGGACTTTCAATTCCAACCAGAGCCGACGCTACGCTACAACGAAGCCAATCGAGCGGTCAAAAGTGCATCGTGACGGTGCACTTTTCGTCTTTTTGAGCTTGCTATATAACCGGCTAAACCAATCGCACAGCAGTAAATGCGCCGCGATTATGCTTTTTTTGTTTCGTTTGTGATTTGTTTTGTTCGGTGACTTCCAATGCACAGGGACGACTAGTGCCGTGACGATGGGCTTTTGGCGCTGCTTTGTCGGCTCCATCGAACAAATCGTAGAGTCGACTGCGGTAGGGCTTAGAGTGAAACGGAGTGTAGCCGCCAATTCCTTATTGCTCGTGTTTAGAATTTTCTTAAATTATTATTGCGGTTATGGAGATAGACCCAACGTCACTGATTCATTTGGACATACACTCCACAGGGTGTGTACTCGAGAACTATTCAGTCAGTAAAAAAAAAACGCATAATTAAGCCAATGAACGAGGTGCAATATAACCTTTGTTTTATCATAGTGTCTGGAACTTGTGATTTTATTATACTTAAAATTCGTAAGTGTAGCTTTTTTTTTTCATTGGCGAGGAAAGAAAATAAAAATACATATCATACCTCTGAACACAGAGATGAAAGTAAAATATAATAAAATAACTGTAAGGTATGGCGTTTCGACGCAGAGACGGTACCACGCACTCTCGGGTCTGCTAGATGTGCTTTGGGGCGTTCGTTTAGTCGAAGCTTTCAAGGATTTGCTTCATGTAGTGTCATTTGTGAGTGGCAGCGCCAGCCTGACGATTTCAATTGAAGGCTTAAAAGGCGCGAACTGAAACAGGACGAAAGAAGAGACGAGTACGACACGGACAAGCGCCAACTTCCAACTGAAAGCGCTTGTCCGTGTCGTGCGTGTTTAATCGATATGTAATCGATTAAATCCGCATTAAACACCTTTGAATCGATATGTACCCACTAGCCCCAACCAAAGCTTTATTTCTGACGATTTCATTCCGGTTTTTTCTTTTTTCGTTGTGAATAAAAATAATTGTGATTTTTTTTTCTTCATTTTTTTCCTCCCAGAAATAGGCTTTAACGATATTTGGGCATAATAAATGCGCGACCGAAAGACGCCTTTGTAGAATTTTTTAATTGTTCTCTGTTGGTTTTATTCCGTTTTTTGTTTCCTGTGCATAGAAGTAACGGTGAGTTTTTCCCCTTTTTTTCCTCAGAAACTTACACTCACGATATTTGAGCATGATCAATGAACGACTTAAAGACGCCTTTGTGAATTGTTTATTCTACTCTGTTCAATGTTTTAATGTTTTTTTTTATGTGGCTTTTTTAAAGATTGTATAGCGCTCGAGAACACGCTGTAGGAAGCAAACAACTGGTTGCTATTTTTTGGGTGACGACGCATGTGCTCACAAATGCAATTGCTTGATGACATCCGCTCAGAGTCATCATACTGGGTGGTCTATAACGCTTTTAGGACAAGACACTAATTTTCCAATTTTTGAAAGCTGAGTTTGTTACCACTTATATCTTAAGGATACCGACTGCAGCTTTAGTTTGGAAACTGTTATGTTTTATTTATCAAAACACCATTTCTTAGAGTAACCACTCCTGAATCAGCCTTGAATAAAAGAGGCACAGATGTTAACAAAACTCGAGAAATCAGGAAAACGAAACACGATAAAAAGAACACAAACACCTCGGGAAACAACACTTTGTGCTTTTAGTTAACTGTAGAGGGTTGCTCGGCTTTTTATGTTGTTATGGAGAGCTGTAAGACATTTATGGGTTGTGTTTCTCTTTTTTTGTTCTCTCTCTATTTGTTTCGTCCTCGTTAGCTGATCAAGATCCGGCACCTGAGCTCCGAGGCACGGAAGGAGCCAACTCGGAAATCAAAAGAAATATCCCAAACAAGGCAGACAATAATTCGATTTGGGCACGCTGCAGATCACATCGCCCAGGGCTTTGGTTCGTCCCCCGATCCCGGAATAATCTATTGGGGCACAACTTCCAGATCAATGACGCAAGAGCAGGTTTCAAGCGAGTCTGACGAAATCTGTTTAACGATTGATTAGAAATCCGGTCAAAACTTTGAGGAGCGCCGTTTCGAAATAAACATAATAAATCTTCCTCCAAGCAATTATCGTAATTGGCTAAATGCAGACAAATAACGACTAGAAAGCACTTGAAGACAACAAGCTTAGCCGAACTATTAATACAAAGTCTCCATCGAGCGGTCTCAGCAAAATACCTTTCCAACGCTTCTTACCGCTGTGACAAAGTCTGACAACAGTGGATGCAGCCGCCGCGTCTGATATTTCGCCGGACAGAGTTTCTGCGCATCTTCGGACCGTGTTCCCCAGCCCAGTATACAAATATGGCAGCGAGCAGAAGCCGATTGTTGGAATCATCTGCGCGCAATGAACTGGATCAAGGACGTTTATAACATCCTTGAACTGGATGAACAGACGAATTGATGACTTCAACTAAACCCTTTGAATCGGGTGGCGACTTGCGTCATCTAGCGGTTTTCGTATAGAGGCGTCCCCGAGCTGCGTTTTGAGTCGGGTCCGCTTGGTGCCGTCTTCATATAATCAAAGTATTAAGATGCTCGGAACTTTAACGTCATGCGTTTCTTGAACTGTCAGTGACTACAAGCGCTGTCGTTGGTCGAAGTCGGGGGAGCACAAAAGCCCGTGAGCGCATTTGAGTGGTAACATAAGCGCACGCACGATGTGCGAAGAGAACAAACCAGCTTGCACGCCGTACATTCATCGACTTCATCTCGAGATAGCCGGGCTTTAAATATAGCTTTCTTATTTCTTTGGTGCAACCTTGGCTAACGGCCATATTTACAAAGAGGACAGGACGTAGGACCCCTTCCGGGTACCTAATTATGTTGGACCCGTCCACAAATATAGAGCTTGAGTGACCGAGAAGATGATTTGCCATCAAACGCTATTCTTTAAAATTCCTGGTTCTAGGGACAACTTGTGTTATGCGGAAGAGACGTTTCTCAAGTTGAAGATAATGGAGTTACAATTTTTCCGTGACAATACGCGGTGCAGGTTGGTGGAGAAAAACAATTTGATACTAAGCCCAGCCTGACTGTAAAGCAGCTGTAAGCGGCTCCTAAAACTTCGCGACGTTAGAGTGTTTTAATAGATATTAGGAAGTTTTTGTAGATCATTTTCGCCGTCCCGCAACGCTCTTCGCAACATGCTACGATACCCTGAAATCCACAGCCAAGGCCATCGGCGCGCAGGCGCAGTAGCCGCCTCTTCGTTGCGGGGGCCTTTAGCGGAGGGGAAACGCGGTCCACGAAAACTCCCTTTTGTTTACAGGCAACGCTATTTGTAGCGGGAGCACGGGCTGCGACTTTGATGCATGCTCTGAAGCGCACGCCAGTAGCGTAGCGAGCCATTGAAACAATCTACTAAAACTTCCTACTTACTGCGGCCCAAATTCGAGTTTGAACTGAATAACTAAGATATGTTACAGACTTTTAATAGACCGTACGCTCGAGCTTCGCTTTGCTGGCGAGAGCTCGTGTGCCCTCACTTCAAAGCATGGATTGAGCACGCGCATTCTGGGCCCGCTTTCCGCAGGGTACGATCTACAAAAATTTTCTATTAACGCTGCTTCATTTACGATACAATAAATCGAGGCCATAGTAGCCGAACTTGTATATAATCACTTGGCGTATGAAAAACAAAAATTGACAAGGGTATTTGTTTCCGTGTGAAAGCGTGTTCAATGCGCTTTCAATACCTTTAGCATCAATCGTAAATACATATACACAAATTTAGATATCTCACTCCAAGAATTTCTTCCAGAACGTATAACGTTTACAACATCCTTAGAGAAAGCTGCACTCCCGTGATGGTTGCAAGCGTACAGTTTGTTTGATAGAGAAAATATTATCCAGTCGAAAAACACAAGAACTCACGCTTTACAATTCCACTATCGACAAGGGATTTCGTGTGGCAAGATGTGGTTATTAAAATAAATAAAGCTTTCCTCCCGGACTAATTATATTCAGGCGAGCAAAAATATCGGGCTTGAGCGACACCGGCACTGCACTAGAACCTTGACGTCCTCACAGTGAGATAGAGAGCAGACAGATTGGGCAGTAGCGCTGCGCCCGCATCCCACTGGTCCTCGTGCAGTTCATCGAAGGACGCTCGGTGTCAAGCGCAGTCCCATTTGCTCAGTTGACGTCATCTTACTATGACGACATTTCATGGAGGTCTGAAGGCTTAACGGGTTTTGATTATTCCAGGTGGTGTTTACCTGAGACGAACACAGAGCACACCACCAACAACGCAGCCATGGTTCGATTGAAAGTATACTACAGTCCTTTGCAAAAATCGCCTTCTACGCGCCGCCATCTTTGTCTGTTGGGCTGTGGAACGCCTTCTGCGCATGCGTTCTTGCTCTGCTGTGCTCTGTATCAGACGTGGCGCATGCGTCCACAGCTCAGTGACTCAGCAATTTTTCACCCGAGTGATAAGCGATGCAAAGGTATATACAGGGTGTTTCTTTTTTCAAATTAACAGATTTGTTTAAAAAAAAGAAAAGGCCATGAAAACTACAATAATGTGGTTTGTACAGGTTCGTTATACGGTTGGAGACATAACACAGTGTGATAATCTGTCACGAGAAGTCAAATATTTGACTAAATTTTGTTAATTAACTTTTAAGCTGTGACATGGCACAACAACGAAGACTAGTAAAAGGAACGAACAGCACATAACATATTTTTACAGCTTTTTGCGTTGCTATTGTGTTGTTCGTTCCTCTCCTTAGTCTTCCTTGTTTTGGAGTATTGCATTTACATCACGTTTGACTTTCACCAACTAGCCAAGCTCTCAATTTTATTACTTTATTCCACTTAGCAGTATTTTACGAGGGGATGGCTATAGTTTGCATTTCATTTAATTTATTTATCCTTAAGTTCCCGGGTGGGGCATTACATAAGGGGGGGAAGTAGACGAGAACTCAAATACACTTTGACACTTGAAAACGACAAAAATAGGAAAAGGAGAGAGTCAAAATAACAATAGTAAAAAACGCAAAGTACTAATTTGGTTTCGTCGGGAATTATTAGTGGTTGTGTAAAGAAATTTCCTGGCGAAACCTTATTGGGCCAGTAATGACTACAATGTCGTCGGGAAGGGAGTTCCAGATGGCTATTGCATGAGGTAAAAAGTAAGCGTTGAAGGCAAGCGTTTTGCAGGCAATACGCTTGATGCGATTAAGGCGTGATGATACTCTTTCAGGAGGAGCTAGAGGGGTGGTATGGGAGTATGGATAGTTATAGTAGAATTTATGCAATAAACATAACCGAGAATTCAACCTTCGACTGGACAGTAAGGGTAGTTCTAGAGTTTCTTTAAGTTGGGTTACACTGATGTCATGAGTATAAGCTGATGCGATGAATCGGGCTGCGCGGGTTTGTATGCGTTCCAGCTTATCAGAGAGGTAAGCTTGAGAAGGGTGCCAGATGGATGACGCACATTCAAGCTTTGGTCGAACGAATGTCATGTATGCAAGTTTCTTAAGGTGACTGGGCGCGGACTTTAAATTACGTTTCAGGTATCCAAGTGGTGCGTGATGCCTCAGCTATAATATTATCAACATGTAGTACCCAAGAAAGCGATGAGGTTAAATGTTCTCCTAAGTACTTATAAGAAGATGATGTATTAAGTGGGGTGCCGCCGAGTGAATATAGATACGTATCTGTAGATTTTCTCCGGGTAAACGAAACTACTTGCACTTGTCCAGGTTGAGAGGCATAAGCCATTGTTCACACCAGGTATTAATTTGTTTTAGGTCGTCCTGCAATATCAGATGATCTGAATCATTTGTGAGTGGGCGATATATCACGCAATCATCGGCGAATAGCCTAATGTTTGAAAGGATGTCACGAGGAAGGTCGTTCATGTATATTAAGAATAGTAGTGGGGAGAGTCCTGCATCCTGGGGAACTCCTGATGCTACTTTACCAAGGGGTGATTTTGTGATTACTAGCTCAATGTGAAACTGAACTCTTGAGGTGAGAAAATCCTGAATCCAAGCGAGATAGTCGAATCCGATCACCAAGAACTGAGAGCTTGCTGAGTAGATGGCGATGCGGAACACGGTCGAAGGCCTTCGCGAAGTCGAGAAATATTACATCTGTTTCGTAATTATTATTCATGTTAACAAGTAGGTCATGAGTAAACTCTGCAGTTGGGTTTCGACGAGAGTCCTTTACGGAAACCGTGCTGGTGTGGGTAGGGAAAATTAATCGGAGTTACAGGTGACTTATTATGTTCGAGCTAATTATATGCTCTCAATAGGCTCGAAGGAACGCTTGTTAAAGAAATAAGGCGATAATTAGATACAAGTGATCGATCACCACTTTTATGGGACGGGGGATGATTTTCCCCAATTTTCCAGTCTTTTGGACTTTGGCGATCTGAGAGTGATTGGGAGAAAATAAGTGATAGATACTGACTTGCAACGATATGGGTGCTTTTGCTGGATTTTGTTGCTGATGTTATCCATGCCAGTAGATGATGATAGCGGTACGTTTGTCAATTAAGGCACTTATTCCAGCAGATGACATAACAATAGGTGGCATGATGGCACTAGACAATGAGCGGGGAGATGCTACTTCGCCAAGGCCTTTGTCTGCTCCTTCCTTCAGCGTGTGCGAAGACTCGTCTGCACGTGTTAGGTTGGAAACAAACCAGGAAGCGACGAGAAGGTGCGAATGGTCCTTCCACCACCTAGTGGGAACTTTCTTAGGGTTGTTTACAAATGCTGCCGAACAACAAAGTAGGGATGTTGCTCGTTGTAATTATACTGAATGCGATGATCCCGAGTAGCAAAAGTAACTTGTAGGCGTCGGGCATTAAACTATATAATTAAATCCATATAATTTAAAGAGATGTAGTGAACAAGAATTAGCAGCTGCGAAACGTGTGCAACTTTTGACCGATTAGAAGTATTAATACGTTTCTACGATTCCTTAAACTTCACGTTGTTGGACATCTGGGACTACTTTAAACCGTTTATTATAAAACGGCTGTCTATAGCATTTCAATTAAACAAATTATTGGAAAAACTGAAATAAACCGATTTTAGGAACGTGTAACCGGTAACCGAAACCGTAAAAATTAAAACCGTAAAAAACCGAAACGAAACCGTTATCAACTGAAAGCATTAGGGGGAGTTTTAGCGAGTCGTTTTTCGAGCACACGGGTCCGAAATCAAGGAACGGTGCAGCATGTCCGTTCCGGTGAAAGCGTACGTGCAACTTGACACATTTTAGCGAATCGTGAAACTGGCGCAACCGTGTAAATCTAGTGATGGACCGAATCTGGCCGAGGTCCTGATTCGGCAGAGGCCGGCAAAGATTCGGCAAAAATTCGGCAAATGTCTGCGCACGCGCGAGAACGCGACGGGGCCAATGGGGCCGTGGATTGCAAATGGACGCCGTGCAGTCGTGCGGTTATATCGTGCAGTGCACGGTGGTGCAGCGTAGTACAACCAACTCAAGCTCGTTGAGTACAACCAGTGGTTACGGCGAGGTGTGGAGTGAGTACGCAACACGGTAATTGCGTTTGTGAGCGAGTGTGGTTCTCTTCAATATTTTCTGCCTCAAGAATAGAAGATCGACCAGTAATTTACGCAGTCCACTGCGCAAGTAACAAATGATGCGGTACATTCTGGATGACGTGATTTTAATTTGACATTTCCAGTGATGCAACGAGGTAGTTGAAACATTGGCCGACAATTACATTAAAGCACTCCTCGCAATTATAACAATTCTGTTTTCGGCTCAGAAGTAGTGTGTGCCGCTGCGCTGCGCACTCTGCGCGAGTGTGTGGGCCGCCCTTAATTTGCGAGTCCAATGGCCATATTTTGTCCTTCCTGTGTTCGTCCGCGTCTAAAACGTCAAACTGTTGTGTGTTGTGTCTATTCATTAACTCACGGAAAGTTGGCTGGCAGGCGCCTCAGCGTACGGGTTTGTAACCTTTCTGCCAGCCGCGCACGCTTCCCGTGTTCTACTATTTTGTGCAAATAAAGATTGATTGGTTGATTGATTGCTTTTTCAACTAGCGTTATTTCGCGATTTTCCTGTATCTGCATAAAACTAAACACAGAACTATAATGCTCGACGTTGCGCATCCGACGTTTCTAACTCTCCCTATCTTCCTAAACGTTCGTGTTTGTCCTAACACCAGAAACTGGCATTTTAAAGGTTAAAAACGAGACGTTGCTAATATGGGACGCACACTTTCATGCAAAGCTGACGTCAAGTGACTCAAATAGAAAAACATGCATATTTACAATAATATTATTAACTTTTCTGGTGAAGGCTCAGCAACCGTTGCATTCGTTTTCGCGCACAGAACGGTCAGTCTCAGAGAAAGCAAGAACGCAGCGTTATTGCCCTCATTTTAACACTGTACACACACATGCAGGCTTGCGCTAATAATGCCTCGAAACCGAAACTCTCGTAGCGTACTACTACCCAACCTCGTTGTCACGCCACTTCTGCTAGAAGTCACTCTAAAATTGCCAGTAAACACACAAAAACGACACCGATACAATTATCTTGTAGAATATCACCTTACTTAGTAATAACTGTGTCAATATGCATTACATGTTGCATTTAAGTTAAGAAAAAACAACATAAAACCTTTTTTCGCCAGAAAAAACTAAATTTCAACGTTAAGTCTGGTAACAATGTATTTTTGCCGAATCTTTGCCGAATCTCTAGAAAAATTCGGCAAAAGTTCGGCTTTGCCGAATCCCAAGATTCGGCGCCGAACTTTCGATTCGGCAAAAGTTCGGCCCATCACTAGTGTAAACGATGACGATTATTGTGTTTGAGCCACTGATCTCAATGACAATTGCTGGATCGCGTTTGCCCGCTCCGCGAATGCGGTCACTGGCGGCCATCTTTTGGTAGACTTATATCACCTCTAGCCAAGATACAGCTGCTGAAGCCACCTGGCAGCCACCATCATCCATCCATGGCAGACGGCGTTTTGGCAGTTTTGGTGGCAGGCTGCCATCAAAATAGCGTGGGTGATATTCCATGATTGATTGAAATTGTTTGACAAAACATGTTTTTAAAACCCGGCGTGAACAGTAGCCCGGTCTTTGAGGACCCGGTGAAAGTTTCACGAAATCGCGCAGCACCGGGGAAAAACAGCACAGCACGCATCGAAAGTCGCATCGAAAGCAGACGCCGGTACGTAGTCTGCTTTCGATGCGAGCTGCGCTGCTTTCCCCCGGTGCTGCGCTTTCGTAGAACTTTCGCCGGGTCCTCAAAGTTGAGGCTACCGTCTACGCCGGGTTTCAGGAATCTGCTTCGTCGAACAACTTCAATCAAGCACGAAATATCACCCACGGTACAGTGTACTAGATCTACGGCTATTTTATGACAGCCTGCCGCCATTGCGCTGTCCGCCATATTACTATGATGGCTAGAGATGATATAAGTCTACCAAAAAGATGGCCGACGGTGGCCGCATTCCGGTCCATAGGTAGAGCTGGTCAAACGCGATCCAGCAATTGTCATTGAGATCAGTGGTTTGAGCGGTGGCGCCATCTTCTAGCAAACGTGTGAAACATTCTGATGATTGTTTGACCGGTGGCGCCATCTTCTAGTAAACATGTGAAACATTCTGCAACGTGTAAATCCGTGGCGGCTCGTGTTTCCGGCGTACGACTGATGTAAACAAGACGGCCGACGTAACATTTGCCGGTCGGAATTTCAAGAACTGCGAAGCTAGATAGAGTAAAAAGTATCTGAACGACCGTAAAGGTATGTGGTGTGTCTCCGTCATCTTGAACTTGAACGATCGTTCACGTTGTGTGCCGTCGAACCAAATCATTTCGTCTGCTCGCGGTCGCCACGGCAGCTAGTCTGCCCGCAGATCGCAAAAATTTACTAGCATGCGCAGTTTACAGCATTCACGATCGCTTACCATTGTGAGCAGTCCTCGAAATGATTTGGTTCAACCTCTCAAATGAAGCAGACTAACAGGATGGCAAATCGCCTCCCGCTGTCCTAAGCCTAACGCTCGGCTGGGTCGGCGAAGTCAGTCGCCGAACCGACCGCCATCTTTTTTTACCCGAGTCGTGAACGGTGCTGGCTGCGTTGCGGTGACGACTCCAGCGGCCGGAATGGGAGAAACGAACGAGAAGAGCCTCCCGACGCCCCGAACGACTCGCGCGCGCATGCGCAGTGGCGTCGCCGATGCGTTCGAGGGCGAACCGTTCGTGTGGAAACGACCTGCTAAAACTCCCTATTAATCGTAACCGTAACCAAAACGTTACATTTTCCGGTTTGAGTCCCTGGTTCCCCAGGCCTTTGGCGAGCAACTTTCGCTTGCGGTTTCGCCTTTTGGCGGTATGTCAGCGCGAAGTGACTCCCGTTCTGAACTGATCTTTACCCCGTGTTTGCTGTCATTTGTGGCCAATGAAGTGTCATGCCGAATTAGTGTTTAATTGCGCAGCAAATGCAATACGAGCCGCCCTGGCTGCCCGCTTCATACAGCCTAGCCAGAACATGCTTTAGTGGCGCCCTCTCGAGCCGTCGGCACGGAGTGCGGCAGCCGTGACCGCTCGCTGAGCTCACTAACCCTCCTCTAGTTCACGGCCACCCAAGCAACCAAGGACGTCATGAAGGAGGTTATGTTTTGCTCGTTTTTGTAATTTTAATTTGCCTATAACTTTCAAAATAAAGGGAAATTCGAGAAAAGAAAAGTTTCATTAAGTTACTACGTTCAGTGCGCTCAGGTTCGGTGCAAATTAAAAACCAGTAAAAAAGTTCTTGCAGGGCCCCTTTAACATGCCCCAACAAGAAAAAAAAAAGTGCGTGTTTCTTTTGACTAACCAAGAGATCTTTTGACGTGCAACCTGAAATCTCAGATTGGCCTCCGTCAGATTGCGGGCACCTCGGCCGATATTTAAACCTGACAAATATGGATTCATGGGCTAAGCGCGTTGGCTAAGATACACTGAGATGTTTTAACGTTTTGTGTTTTGTTTTAATATCATTGCTACTTAAAAGCCACCGAGGTTGTTTTTTTCTTAACAATATATAGTCGAACCATTTCGACATGCATAGTTTGATTGCGAAAATGATTTTTGCAAGCGATGAAAACATTCAAATGTTTTCCCATGCGGGAGCGGAATCCCAAATGGCGGAATCCCTCTCATGGCGCCCGTTTACTTTAGATCGCGTCAGGGATGTGTACAAATGCACGGTAGAACACGCGCAGAAGCAGCTGTGGTGCACCTGCAGCCTCGCGCTTGTTGTTCTGACATCTCGGGCTCGTTTACTGCGGGCATCCAGGCGGTCTGACACCCTGACATTTTGCGCTTTTTTCTGTCTATCACGTGGCATTCAAAGCGGCACACGACGGAAAAAGCACATGAAGCTATTCTTGAACACGTGTCGCCATGTGTATTATATTATGAGAAACTGCAATTCACCGTAACTGAATAGGAAAAGTTTGAAATCTAATAATATTCTTAACGTGTAATATACCAATACGGAAGTTCTGGAAAATGTGATATCGAAGGGTGGTTCGTAATTTAATGTCTTGTAATTTTGATTAGTTGACGTGATTCCGTTTTTATAGCATCATAAAATAATCCCATTTTTAAACTTTATTTTGTATTTTAGAATAGACAATTTTTTGTACAGTTCGTTGCTTACGTTTGTCATTTATTTTATCCAACCGAACGCTCATGTAAAATATTATGGACGATGGGACGTTATTACCCACGAAATATTTTTTCAATATTAGACACTGTGGTTTATTAAAAACTGAATAGTTAACTAACAACTAAAAATAATCGTAATATCGAGACATGAAAAGCATCTTTGAAAAGCAGTTTTTTTAATTTGACATTAACTTTATAATCGTAGGATACATTGAAAGAAATTTATAAACTGTCAAAAAAAAACACCAAAACGTCATGCATGGTGGGGTTGCACCTTAAGACAAGCAAGGCTTGCACTTCTTACGTTCGAGCATCTTGCCTAATGATTCGTCCTTCGCCGTTGTTATCGGCTTAGGCTGCAATCTGAGTGGTTGCAGAATGCTAATAAGGGTACTGCGACTCGCCACCCCCTGCCTTTCTTAAGTTATCAGTGACGAGAGCGTAGAGGTGGTAACGGCTGGCACACCGTGAGTTCAGCAGCAAAAAAACAAATACACGTGAGCATGCATTTCGGTGCCAGGGCTTCTAAATCGATCTGGTATTCTGTCTCGTCTAGAACCATGACCGTACATTTTCTATTTGTTCAGTATACTTTCAAGATGCCTCATTTTGCAAGAGACTCGCGAATGATATAAAGCAATTCTTCATGTACGTCTGCTCGTATGTTGCACAAAACGCATCGCCACATACGTTCGGCCATTACTTTGTATCAGCCATTACTTTGTATCACCGCACGTTGTTTGCGAATAGTCGAATACATTTGAGCTTGCTAATCACATGCATGCGACAAAGCGTGCCTTCCCGCGTCCATCTAATGCATGGCAAATAAAACCTTAAGTTTTTTAATTAGTGTTCAACTTTAAACACAACGAATTCTGACCGGAATCTATATAGTTTCAGTTTATGTTAATGCCGTTTTAACCGGACGGAAGTGATTAGCATAAATCAAAAACGTGCAAGAAGTTCTTCGGGTCAGGTCCCCTGCGTCGTTAAAGTGCTGTGTTAAGTGCTTCCGAGGGAAGAGTATCGTAAAGCTGCGCTAAAATAAAATAAAAAATTAATAAAAAACATATGGCGCATTGCGTTCCAACGAGAAGGACTCATTACGATGAACAAGTCAGAAACGACGGCCCCGAGATTAGTCCGCAAAAACAAAACGGAATGCCGGATGCGCGCCATCTAAATTGTATAAACTTTTAAATGAGCTCCCATCGCCCCGTTTCTGAATGAATATGCAAAATAAGAAGCGACTGTACACGACACACCCTCGGGGGAAAAAGTCAAATTGTTACTGCCGGATGGTATAAGGCAGAAAAGAAGGTTACAAAAATAGTGTCGGGCAAATCCCGAAGTACATCTAAGAGAATTTGCAGAAATAATTTAAGGGCGTACGAAGCCATGTTGTCACAATATACGACGATTGGGAATCACTGTATGTTGAGAGTCGTAATATTCTGTACAGCGGTGACTACCAGCAGTGCCCCTGAGGCATGTGACGGCAACGCTTATAGGCAGAGGAAAATATTCATAAACCAGGCTGCCTCTGTCACACTAGTTTACAATCGGCATAGCACCTTCTTAGGACACACATTTTAGGTAAACTGATTTATACCACCAGTCGTAAGGACAAAGAAAGAGAAAAGGAGACAGAGCATGATGGCTACAATCGGTTGATTTTACGGAAGCTTGAGGATGTATAAGAATATTTATATGGTTTAAATAGGAGCCTATGCTTTACACCGTCTTTGCAAGGGCGGCGGACGCGCAAGAAGTCAAAGGTTCTTCTCCAGGGTGTTGCTAATTGTTTTCCTCGGGCAAATACAACTCCTGGCCACTTTTCCTTCGCGCGTAATTTTATGTTTTTTTTTCTTTCCTTTTGGTATTTAGTCGCTGTGACAAATACAAGAGGAAAGTCTGTTCGTCTAAAATAAAATGTCGTTCCCCCCCCCCCCCTCCACCAAAAAAAAAAGAAAAAAAAACCCTGCGAATTCTAGTTTTTAGCGCACGTGCACCTTTAGGAGATGGAAAGGACTGTTTGCTCCGGGTGCACTGCCGAGAGAAAATCTTTATCTTCTCTGAAATGTTTTAAAGCTTCACAGCGGAAATTATGTGTGTGTGTGTGTGTGTATGTTGTTTCTAATGTAATAGTTTCGTGTTTTTCTCAGTGACTTCGAATATTTCGCAAGTGCGAGACAAAGGTGACAGGAGCTCAATGGTGGCGGACATTAATGAAGCGAAAGGCGAGAGATACCTTGCAGTACGTAGCTTTATAAATAAAACGGTACTTCAAGCGCCAGTTTTTGGCGATAAGCCATAAGACTCGCTTGCCAGTGGTAAATTATTGGCAGTTGCATGGGCTTTTTTAACAGTAGTTTATAGCACAATATTGTGCAGGATCCATTTCTTTAGAAAGCCAGCTGAGAGCAGGTTATTTCATGTAAAAAGCATAGCCAACATTTAGGCATTTATAAAGATCCAGATGTTTTAAGGAAGAACAGTATACTACACATTGGTTTTAAAGGCACTCTTCACATATTATAATATTGATATTTTCGTTCCCTGAAGGGACAGTTCTGAGGCTATGTGCTGACTCATGCATATATCTTGTTTAAAAATACATTATAATAATACTGTGCACAAAACGTTGTTGTGGCCTACTTAAATACTCCCAGTCAACGATAATGGCTGTCCAGTGCTTGGCACTTAATATGTTTCGCGCAAAGCTCAATTTATAGAGCGGTGTCAATTTTACTTATAAATCATATCAGAAGACCGTGTTCAGAAGCACTCGACCACCGCTCGACATAAAACGATGATTGAACGTAAAGCACCCCTCGATCGAAATTTTATTGCCTCTTCGAGAAGGATGAAAACGACCAGTACCTGGAGGGCTAATTGCTTTTCAATTTTATTCTTATTCGTGCATCTCGGCTTCATTAAATATGCTCCGATTTCCCGTTTCTGGCTGAACTGGCAAAATAAAAAGGACGCAAGAATGAACTCGTCCAAAACTTGACTGCGAAATCGACCGAACAAAGAAATTTGAGACGGCACTATAATTTTGCGATATTATTCTCTCAATAAAAAAGTATAACCTTACTAAAAAAACAATATTTTTTTTGCGTCTACTTTATAGACTCATATTTTATCTGCACGTAGTATAACCCTTAACATAGTTCCGGAATATTTTATTGCATTTTCTACTGGACCTATACTCGAACATTTTATACCCTAATAAAGAACCAGTTCTGCGAAAATTAGGAGACTAGAACCTGTAAGTTTGTTATATCTCACTATCTTTTAAAATGTAAAAAAAAATAACTTCCAAGTTTTTCTTTTTTATATATATATATATGTAAAGTAACAACGTACGAAAATTTCGCAGAAGTCAACACTGAAAAAAGAAATTGCCGGAAATCAAGTTTTTATAAAGGAAGGCAATGGCTACCGGAAGACGCCTAGTGGACGCTTCCGGAACGTCGTTCAAAATGCAACCTTTTCAGAAGTACGCGTAATGTAGTAGCGGCTATGCCCATTCATCTCAGTCCGCCATTTTGATCAGGCATTTTCGGTGCACGTATAGGTCACGAGGGTGGCGTCAGCGTTCGGCGAAGACTCGGATCCAATCACGTGCTTTGTGCTCGAGAAATGGCGACCGCCAGTGTTGCTCGATGGTACTTTTCAAAAAGTCGGTCTATCGAGGCTACGTGATCTGTCTTTCGGTGCCGCGGGAGGGCAGGAAATATTTGCGGAACTGTCATGTGCAAACCACGAAGGAACGCCCGAGGGCAAAATATGTCGGAGTTAGCTGAAAGGGGGAGAGTGCGGCGCGAGGTCCTTCAAGACTCACGCATCTGTCAGTATTCGTCTCGAGATCGAACCGTGTCTCCACCATGTGGCCGAAATAGTAAACATCTGAGTGTGGATACCGCGGCGTTGTCTGCTACTGATGCGCGTTGAGAAGCGTGGATCCCTCAACGAGGTTTTTGGATGCACTCTCCCTATTAAATGCTTGTTGTTGTTGTTGTTGTTGTTTTTGTTGTTGTTTCTATAAAGGTTGTATTGTATTGTTTCACATGCGGGGAAATTTAGCAAAGCGAAAAATATCAAGTTGGTTGCTCCACTAATCTTAGTACTGTGGTTTGTAGAACAGCGAGTCCTACACATCTGTGTGATTTCTCACAAGACATAGCTTTCATAAAATATTGAATGGTGATTGTAGCTGGAGGTTGAGTAAAAAAAGTGACCCGACTTATCGCTTATTTAATTGACTAATTCATCAGTTAATCCGTTAGTTGAAACACGATAGAACTAGAGATTTTTATTTATTATTTCTACTATGTCAAAAATTAAATGTTGCAGTTACATTTAAAATTTGTCTTGTCACACCTACAGAACTATAAAGAAGAAACGCATTTTAAAATGGAAAGTAGTTTTTAAGCTATTATTTGGACATTACGATGAGTCTCGATTACAATAACAAGAATGTTTGCGTGGTTTTCCGGGGAACCATTAATCCTAAGATAAAAACGTAAAAACAGAAATTGTTATGACCTTGCCCAACTTTAAACTTCGACTAAACGACTAAAATATTTGACCGCGTTTAAAGCATTACTGAAATAATCTGAAGGTCAATCGATGAATTGTCCAGTCCTAATATGCGCGAGGTTAGGGTGAAGGTTGTCGGAAAGACTGGTGAGAATCACTAGCCCTCAGTAAAAGTGTCACTGCGGTCCATGCTGCGTATGTTATGGAACAGGTTGTCTGAGTCGCAAAAAGTCTACTAGGTTTCAAAAGAAGAGGATTTAGTGAAAGATTCAGTATATTAGCTTCACGAATTCTTGCGGCCCTCCCCAAGGACGTCGAAGCGGGTGAACCCACACTACCGAGAAGAGCATCTAATAACACGCACTCACCAGCGTTGACCGCTTACACTCGTTGATTTCACTCGCGAAATATTTACCAGAACAGTCTCGTTCGCTTGCCTCGCTTGTCGAACCAACGAACAAGTTGCAGGTCATTACTAGAAGAGACAATGTTTCCTCATCGCAAGGTAATATAATTGTTGTGAGTCCGGGAATATCTATCTAATAATCATCAGCTCTAACATAAGTCATTGCACAACATTTATATTTCCGCAAGTGTTGTGCGAAAACAAAAACGCTTAGGACCTGTGATTTAACAACACACAGTAGCAATAAAATTTAAGTATCCGGCTTGGGGCTCCTTCATTTTGATACATTTCCACGCTTATAAAACGATGCGATTTTTTTAATAAACAAGTATGTAATTTAAGTAATACCCGATAACAGGCATCCGTCGTCGGGATCCATGCTTCTCAACTTGTGCCCGGAGTAGACACGGACATACACAAGCGATCGTTTAATATTCGACGTACGCTCGTCACACGATTCGATCATAACTGAAGCAGCGAACAGTACTGCACCATTTCCCGATAAAAAAATATTTCTCAACGATTCTATGCGACAAAATACAGTTTCATGCGCGGACAGGGTGAACCTAAGGGGCAGCCATACTTCTGCACACACTGCGATGATGATGATAGCGCGACAGTAGCGCCACCTATAGACCTTTCCAGCGGCAGTCTGGAACGAAGCAGTTTCCAGCACGCGTCTTTGGTTTTGAGAGGGTACGTCAGTGTTGCCCGACTGCGATGGGCTGTGGGTTTTCTTGTCAGTGGGCTGTGGCAACCTGCGTAAGCGCACTTCCGGACGCTGGTGGCGGCTATATTGCCGCGTTCTATTTTCTACTTTGTTATTTATGGCGAATAGAATTTCTCGGGGTTTCTACGAACGTATTGTACTATTTTAGGGAACAAAAACAAAGAAATGAAAGTTCTTTTGGCGAGTCCAAGCGCGACAGACCAAATGCAACTCAAATAATTGTTTCAATTTATGTTGATAATTTTAGAGCACCATACACTCAGTCGTGTCAATCTACGAAGGTCTTGACTGTCGAAAATATTTGACTACTCAAAATATCCAAACCTGCCCACAACATGAAATTCAACGAGTCTCACCAATCGAACAACATATATTGTACGTACCCCACGGTGCCGCGTTATCCGAACAGGCTTTGGGAAAGGTATAAAATAACACAGCATATCCAATATACAGTGTATAGACGATAGTCACTTCACGATGATCGGACGGAATCCGGATTTGTTTTGGGGCACGTTTTGAAGACTGCTGATTTACAGCACAGCACCAAAACAACTGAACAAACGTGGCTATTCCGTCCCCATACCCCGGACCCTATCAGTTATTTTTCGCAAAGACCGAGAACATAGCCGGGAAGGCTTTTCAGAGATTATCTCAACGGAACTAAACCTCGAAGAACGTTGAAGCGGCTTGCGTCGCGGGCTGCTTGATGATCGCTTTTGTCGCTCGGTTCCTGCGAAGGCCGAGCGGGCTACGAGCCCTGGTATTCCCTGCTTCTCACAGCGGAAGATAACACACAAAGGGTAAGCAACCTGAACAGGCAAATAAAGTAAAAACTTCCAAGAAAAGCCGGCGGACTCCGAATGCACAATGCAGGTGGGGAGTCGCGCTGACCGGGTTTCCACAGCTCAGGCGGGTGGCAGAAATTTCTGGCTGATAGGGGCCGCTTGATTCGCAAAATGGCGGCGGCAAGAGAGCTCTTTTTACAAACGTCTATAGGCCGATCTTGAGGCCAATATAGTTACTGATGGCTTAACACAAACGCGGGGCGGGGTTTATTATTATGTTCGCGCATTCGCTTTCTGATTCGGTCATCTGCGTTCTTGTCGATAACGCCATAATCGTACTACTACATTCTGAACGCGTGTTGCCAGTATTTACGTTGTCGTGTGTGTATCCTTCCAATTCTGCGAGCGTGCGTTAATTCTCCTGCTTCTTCCATCCAGTATAGTATTTTTTTCTATCATTAAAGAAGCACCGAAGTCATATTTCAAAAAAGTCGTTTTTGATCTTATATTGTTTTAAATGCGTTAGTTCCCGTATACACCAAGTCCTATATTACAAAACTGCCTATCATCTCAGGGCAGTAGAAAAGCACGTGGACTCTTTTTTTTTTTTTCGCGGAGTATTTGAGTGGACCAATGAAAGTCCTACAATACCGCCAATTTCGAATAATTTTATTATAACTCGTTTTGAAGAGAACCTGAGAGGTACACATTCGGATAAGACTCCTCTTTTACTCCGCGGGCGAAGCCATTGCTTGCAACTCGCCCTTCGTCGACCACTTCACTCGGAAGAAAATTCTTCCCAAAAAGGGCGTGTCGCGATCTTTGAACACGCTTTTAACGAGGAAATGAGCTGCGGGTGATTGTGATTTCTGGTTTGTTGGGATGCTTAGAGCGTCTAGATTGAGTTGTCACCACAAAAGGACGATCTCTAAATCGACTTCAGTGCCATTGTAATAACCTGAGTAAAGTGTGTCCCATTTGCGCGTGATGCGCAAATGGGACACACTACTGCACACACTGCATTGGCCCGCCTAACAGCAATGTGACCCGAGGTTATCATACTATAGAGCAACTAACCGATTACATTTGTAGCTGTACTTTTAGCATAATAATTGATACATGTTTTAAAGGTAACCGATAAATTGCGTAAAAACATTTAAGGGTTGACCTTTCCTGCTTTTCTTTTTTTTATAACCGATAGGATAGTTTCTGAAGAAAATCAATCTAGCACGTGACGACTCTTACATTTAGAAGCAAACTATATTACCCGTACACATCCAAACAAAAATGCATTTTTGTATGTTTTTATTTTACCTTTGGTGAAAGGTTTTAATTAACATTTGCGTATTCCAGCATTCACTCAAATAAGATTGATTTGTAAGTCTACAGCCATATCTCCGAAGCAGAATGTGTCAGAGTTCATTCAAACACAATTCAGGAGAACAGTTAGCGTTACGACTTGAATGTACGGCTAAACTTTTAATTACTTTTTTATCGTACTTATTCGTTAGCTTTGATGATTAGACCCGATACATGCATCGCCAGGCAAGCACATCAGGTAGAAAATTTTACGAACCCGAGATCCCGTATAGGTATCGGGATTTCTTCAGATAGTTAGGTTATGGGGCGGTTCCTGGGCGCCTGGCTGGGCTGTTTTCAAGCACGTCGCACACACGCGCCCTTCGGCAACCAGGCACACGCATCGGTGGCTTCCTTTCCAGTTTCCAAACGTCCCCCTGGTTTACACGCGGTAGAAAGAGGAGAGGGGGTGGCGCTTTTAAAGTTGTTCCTACGTTTGTAAAGAAATAATTCGAAAACATAGTTTAGGAAAACGTCACATAAAGTTTTACAGGAGTTATGTCGGGCATTGGGCTAAAGTGAAAGGAAGAAGGAACTTTCGCTGTAAAGTGGCCTCTAGAAACATTCCACGCGGAGACCGCGGCTGGTGGTCCAGACAGCTTAGCATAGAATGCTCTCACAGCGGGACGCGCAGTCATTTACGAGGTCCCCCTTTCCTTCCCTAATACATCCTCATTGGGACTGATCGTTTCCTTCTAAAAACCCTAGAAACGAAATGAAGCGTTACATTGAATGCAGACCGAGGCCGAGGCTATGTAGAGCTTCGAAAAAGGGCCACTCTTTGTATCGTGAATTTACAATTTAAACGTGCACTTCCGATAGCCCCTCCATTGTGTGTGTGTTGTCTCAAAGCTAATTCAGTCTTTCGATTACAGACACTATAGTGGTTGTTGTTGTACTAGTCCCTCCGCAGCCAATCAGATTGCGGAGGGACTAGCACACTATTCCTAATCCTTTCAATGAGAGTTCCGACCGCACTCTTTCATTTCCTCCTCTCCTTCACGTTCTCTCCGTACTGAAAATCGAGATCATTTTCCGCCCCCTAACAAGCGTGCCACTGCTCCCTACCAACGTGCCATCGCTTTCCCTTCAACTTTCATTTTCATGTTTTGAGTTTTTTTTTTCTGTGCGTGACACGTCACTCATATGCGCCCTTGCACTAAGTGTACGTGATATTCGCTGAAGTTTGTTCATAAACAAGCTCGATACCGCGCAATATCGGCCAAACCCTTCCGCACTCCCGGTTTTTCCGCTTCCTTTTATTTCTAACAGTTCTTTCATTCTAACCCTCTGCCAACGTGCCCAGCAGATTACAATCGTATCAAAATTATAATTTCCTCGAAGCAGTCGTCTTTTCCGAATTTATGCGCTGCGGAAGAACAAATAAAAACGCTACCGCGGGCCTACTAGGACACGCAGTATTGGGACGCCCTCTTCCTCTCAATTCACGCTGAACACGGTCAATAGGGGGCATGAGAGGAAGCACAGAATATATGACAGAATGACCGAGCACACGCGGGAAGATGTCGGGTTTTTTTGTGTTTTTCCGCCTCACGCGTTTTCTAAAAATGCTTTTGGGTACTTTTGAGACGCAGCATTAATCAAGATATTGGCAGGTAGGCTGAAATTGTGCTCAGACGCATGATGAATTCTCTGTCAATGCAACCGCCGCGTGCAGCATTGGTGATGTTTGCTACGAACGACATGCACGCCATGCTATCCAGCTGACCTGTTTCTCGTGTGTGTGGCTATTTCTGTTGCAGAGGGAAGCAGGAAATGAATAATCTAACGATAGGTCTTGGAGGACTTAACTTATAGAGTAGAAACTTCTGATACCAATCTTTTACACAAAATTTGCGCTGTTACCACTGCTAAACATTCAAGCACAATATACCACTTCAGATTGCCGCATGCAGGATCGAAAAGATAGCTTCTCCTTTCATCTAGAAGATTCGCGCGCGCATATTCCAACCCCGAGCATAAAAATATAAGGAGGCCAGAATGATGCCTACTCAGTCTCACTCTAGCTCTTTCCCGAACATTCTAGGTCGCTAGGTCGAATATTCGAGATAACGAGCATAGTAGATAAAGCGCCGTGTGCCGTATTGCCGATTCATTCGCTGATTATTTCCCGCGAGAGCCAGCTGTTACGCCGACGCATCGCTGCTTGCGGCTGCCGCCGTTGACGCTCGCTGCTGCATTCTCGACGTGAATTCTTCTTTTTCGTTTCTGGCACAAGTTCGGCCCCATTAAATCTTTAGTTAATTAAGTTTTCTCCTGCCTCACCCTCTGTCATACGTGACAATATACACCTTAATTGACAGCAAAATGAAGATCACCAATAATGTAAGCTTCTAGAAAGAACACTGGAACAAGCAATGCGCCCCCCATTCCCCTTGGAGGCCTTAGAGTGAGAGTCAGAGAGTCAGTGTTCTGTATTAACACCTACTGCGATTAAGCCGACATGCCACCGAGTGAGTGCATCTTTATTAAAAAGCTATGTCTGCGAACGAAACCTTAGCTGCCATATCCAAAGCTCTCAAGGAGGTCCTATGTACTGGCTACCTGATAGTCTTGAAAGATAAAAAAAAAACATAAGAAGTACAAACACGAGTGGAAAAAGAAAAAAACAAAAGAGGCCATGCTTCCGTCAGGCGATGAATAAATTTACTAACGTCCGTATTTAGGGTAAAGCGCACTTCCAAGTAAGCAGCTGGTGCTATTTTTCCCACCGCGTTCGAGTTCATCAGCAGCGCCGTATCCTACAGCTCTTTCGCCCCCCCCCCCCCTGTACCCCTGATTTATCCGACATTTCTAGTAAACAATTTTGGGGAAGAGAATTCTCCCACTCTATCCCTCCCTCCCGTTGCCTTTCCAAATCTCCAGGACACATCCGACACCACGGCTGTGTATGTAGGAAAAGAAGTGTGGAATCCAAAAACTCTAGAGCTTTAGCAGATATTAGTAACCACTAAACAAACCAAGCTATATTTAGTAGATTTTTTTGTTAATTTTGTGTTACTCTGACAACAGGATTGTTCGTGGTGCAACTTGCAAGCTGTAACTCGTCTCTCCGTTAAAAAAGTAGAAAGGAAGTATGCACCCGAGCTCTGCACTGTACGGCACGCATTTAATTAAGTCCTAATAAAACGCCTCTGAGCGAGCAAAAAAAAAAAACAACATAATCAAAGCCGAGAGGTGAACGAGAATCCAGTGTAGACAGCGTCTGCGTATTCCCTGATGAAGACGCATCAAGATAAAGAGGCTGGATTACCTATGAAAGATTTTTTTTTCTGTTTGTTGATGTGTTTTTGGTTGCTATATTACTTTCCTCATACCACATTTCCTGTTTCTCCGGCAATTCCGCTTGTCTGCAGACGAGCAACTAAATAAAAACAAAGATCTATATAAAAAAATTAAAAAAAAACATCACGCGGTAAGAGACATCCGAAAAAGAGATAAAGATAGCAATTACTTTCCAGCTGTAGGGGAGTCCTAGGAGCGGAAGAGTCCTTCCAACGGACCGGGACGCGTCGTATCTGGGCGGATGTGTACGTCAGCAACGGCCGCCCGCCGCGTGGTTAGGTCCCGCGACAGCATTCGTAAGGTCGAGTTAGACATGGGGTGTCTCGTTCATATGGACGCCTCCGTTTTCCCCAAAAATCGTCCAAAATGTGAGTTGTTCGTAATAACGAAACAAAAATGCGTGTATTTTCCCAGTTTGTCCCCGAAAATGATGTCCATATAGTGGGGTATCCCTATTAACGGGGTCCATATAAATGAGACATGACTGTAGCTCCCGACCCTCTGTTTGCTCTACTGCTGCCTTGTGGCCTCTGAAGTCCATAAAAGTGGTGAAGATCTAGGAAGGAAGAGAAAACAGCATGTTTCGAGTTATGTTTTGCTAATTTCTGCTAAACGCAAGCTAAAAAAAAGAGAGAAGCTTTGCTTTTTTATTATTATTTTCACTTATTTGATTTATGCAGCCATTCGCTAAATTTCTCATTCGCTAAACGAATGAGAAATTTTGCGGGCAGATTTTATATTTAAGACTCTGGGCATTGCAGGTATTTTCGGAGGCCGTGTATACAAAAGTCTCGGAATACTTGAAGCAATACACAGTTTAGAGCTCGGCAAACCTCTTTCCGGGGAGGCCGATTTGACCAAGGAAGAAAATATTTAGCTTTTGCGAAACAGGCAGAACGAGTATAGTATTACACCACCGCGAGGCGCCACGTGTGCTTTGACGAGCCCATTTCTATTTATTAGTGATCACTCGATTGTGCCTTTCTTTTAAGCATGTCCTCACGCTAAACCCTAGCTGAAGCTGTTCGTGTAAATATAATTAAAAAATATACAGGTATAAAATAAAATTAACCATAATACGCTGCCCTCTAGACTAAGGCGGTTCCTGCATTTTATTTTGTTTCCTAGATGTTTGTTTCTCGTCATAAATGTATACATCTAGATCTAGTTACCCGTCCGGGTTGCTCTTAGTTTTACTCTTACGTGTATCTGTTTATGACAGGCGTGGTAGCTTGAAGGCAAGAATGACAACATGAATGGATATATAAACTTCAATATAGACTGAGTTCTACGTCTCTCGTTTCCTGTTTTTGTTTCACTCAATATCACTCAACTGCTGTTTTTCTTTTTCGTTCTTTTTTTTTTGCGAGCTGTCCACCTCATTTGCGTACTTAACATTATAGTTTGTTTGTATAATTGAGGCCAATAGCTCATCATTATTAAAAACAATTCCAATCTTTTTTAAAATATTGTTCGAATTACCTGAACTCCAAAATAAATAACCGCATTAATTATAATAGTCCGAGACAATTTAAAAAAAAGACGCAAGTCAGGTCGAGTGCAGAACGACTTATTATAGCTCCGCATTCAATAAACCGAAGAACAAAACACGAAGGAAGACGTGTGAATATAATAGGCCACATCTCAGTGATTACAGTAGAAAAAGAAAGTCAATGACTAATTTCGTTTCGCTATGTTATGTTATCAAGAGGTGTTCTTTTTTTGCGTTATAAGACTGAGATTGTTGGAGTATTTCTCACGTCCCAATATTAGCAAAAACACGTTACGCGAGTTTTTTTTTTTTTTTTCAACGTGCATTTTATTTTACAGGTGTAATCGTATTCTGAGCTTTGGGAATTGCTGGGATTGTTCGAACGTTCAGTGTCATTCCTTACCTGTGTGTTTTGCAGAAAAACAAATACATGCTTTTTATAAATCGCGTGCTGCATGGGGCACGTTTAAACATTTGCGGAGTATTGCCTGCGTTACTTTTTAAGCCATTAAACAATTCATTCTTACCCTATAAGTCATTATCCCAGCTAAGCACATCCGGTGAACAAATAGTTTAGGTTACGACGGGCAAGCCGTTTTATAGGCTTCTTACGTGACCGAGGCCCGTAGAAACACCGGCCTATGGACTCTTTCCCCGTTGCTAATAAAGTTGCGTGCCTACTAACGCTCGAGAAAAACACACAAAAAACACCACAATGCCTGCGGGCTTCACGTGTAAGTGACAAGAAAACAGTGACATTATTAGATTGATTCCCAATAATTAGATTCCCCCTATTGCCAAGAATTTTCCGTTACGGGCTCAATAGCCAGTCGGCAGATGGTTTTGCTTCCACCTAGATCTTGACTTCAACGACCCAAGTATTATTGACCTGCGCTATTCTAGCTCGGCCGTAACTCCGTCTTCGACGGAATAACTTTCTCCGGGGTTAGACGACATGCCCCCATTGATTTTCAATTTCCTTTTCGCTCGAGAAGCCGCACGCACGGTCAGATACCCGCGACACTTTGGGTTGCCCTGGGCTGTTTCTTTTTCGTCGCTCAAACCAGTGAACCTTGGGTTCCGCTACTCAAGCTGTCATTGTCCCTACCCCGGTATTTTTCTTTTTTCTGGGGCAGTCTTCAAGAATGCGGATATCGATCTTTCAATCACGGCGACGTGGTTATGTTCGCCTCGTACCACTGGTGTTCAAGTGTAAGGTGTCAGCGGGGTCTGCCTTGTAGATCATAACGATGTTGATAAAATAAAAGGTCGGGGTTGCTTTAGTTGTTCCAGATTCTTTAAAAATATTTGTTTAAAATTGTAAAACGCGACTCTGCCTTCAGATATTTCACCAGAATATTTTACAATTCCCGACTCGCACATAAAATAAATTCCTTCGTAGATTTTTTTTTTTATATCATTTAGAATGCAATTTTTGTAATTGTGCTGGATCTTATTGTACACCGCATTTTAAATGCATGCTTTATTTAAACTCTACTTCGAAATTTCTCTTACTTCAGAAAAGCTAATAAAATAATTTCTCTCCTTTCAGCTTCGAGGAGGAGTCGGAATCCTCTTGTCATAGTCTCGACGTCAAAACCACTCTTGGGAGCTAGTCAGGAACCTGAACGGTTCGATTCTATTGTCATTCGCACTCTGTCATCATAATCGAAGTATCATTATTGACCGTGTCGGGGCAGTATTATCACAGACCGTAACACACTATCTGACTTGCGCGTGCATGCTTGCTGACACTCTTTTCTTATCCGAGCGCAATTCTGCGGGCGATATGTACTGCTCTTAGGGATTTCTTTACTGTCTACTTCGTTATCTGCCTGCCTCAGCCCATGGTCGCGCCGGAAGGCAGACGCCATAGAGGCAGCGTCAGGTTGATGCAGATGTAGGACGAAGAGCACACCGGAACACGCGCAGATGTGGTACCTTTCATTGTTTTTGCACTTCGCAGAGATCTCATTTCCTTAAAGGGTGACGTTGGTGCAGAACTTTTTCTGGCTAAAGTGGAAACTCACCTGGTGATCCTAAAAGTGGGCGATCCAACTAACTGGTGACCTCAGGCATACTATAACCCTCCAAACATCTGTATAGTCCCCACTGAGTTCAGCAAAAGCGTTTTGCGTGAACGTTTTGCTTTGCCAATGGTAGGCAGTACTCCAGATCAGTTTATTGGGGTTTCAATTATGTGGATACTTAAGCATGCTAGTGTCTAGATTACGAAAACGCAAGAAAACAACTCAATCACTCTTCGAACTAAATAAGTTATTTTTAACTGCTTCTTAGCACGACTTTTTGAATATCAGGCTATCTCCAATTATAAAATATTTGGAGCGAAGCGACACAATATTTAGTCATATTTTAGCTCTACGATCATAGGCCGTAACAGCAATGATAATCAGTTTTCTTAAATGAACTGTCCAACCTCTTAAATCAGCTCGAGGAAAAATCTGGGTAAAAGCTGGAATTGATTCAATTTGGCAGTTAAAAGCATGTCTCGCTGAGAAAGCTCAAACCGCCATTTTTTTTTATCATTCAAACTTACTGTCACTTTCGAGGCGATAATCTAATTTACGTTATTTTTCATTTTAAACCCACCTCCGCATTTATATTTTATTCGATCTGCACCTCTTGGTGGAAATATGGCTGGGACGTACTTCATTCGATTAATTTCCGGTTAATGCAGAACTGGCGATGAAATTTCCTTTGTGATTTGACCGTCGTGAGCATAATAGCTTTCTTTTTGTAGTTGCTTGGAACTATTGCTTATTTTACTGAGTTACAGTCCTTTCAGACATAATTTTAATTTTGTTGGCGTTTCTACTTTAATTTTTGCCTCATCTCGATTGTTCGAAGCATTCAAGCGGAAGACAAATACTACTGACCTACTGCGTCATCCATTGTTCGTTCCGTTAAAACCTCAAAACGTATGACTTTGTGAATTTGAGAGCTTCTAACGTGTTGTTTGCAGTCACCGACAATTTAAGAAACTAAGAACGTTGCGAGTCCAACATGTTTTTTGTTGTTTTTAAGATCGCTCCTCGGTCCATGTACATACTTAGTGCGGCATTAGCCGATAGGAATGCTGACGATCGAATAATGAAGCGAGAAGATGAGCCGCGCTCCCCGGTTCTCAAGGTTCCAGTGACTGCAGTTGGCTTAGACGTGTTGCCCCCTTCCTCCCCCTCTTCCCTTCCTATTCTTCCTCTCCAATCTCCTTCCCTCCACACACACAGACATACACCAAAACCGATCAGGTTTTTTTTTATTTATTTATTTACTCGAAGTCTTTATACAGCGCACTTTCTGTCCTTTTTATACCTAATGGTTTATTTTTTTAAGTATGAATTGTTTTTATTGTTACTTCCCAATCCTAAAATTGTCTTCGTCCGCCTGTGCATTTTCCGTTAAATTTGGCGGGAAAAGTGGCGTCACATGACGTCGTCTGACGTCGCGTGACCAATTACGCCTCGGGAAAAATTGACGGCACGTGCCCTATACGTCCACCCAGTTTCCCCGCTAAATTATGCGCAAAAATTGTGGCCTGAACATGAGTTCAATTTCTCCGCTAAATTTGGCGGGAAATTGGCGTCACGTGACCTACAGACACCAATCCAGTTTCCCCATGACCTATACAACCATTATTCAGTTTACTCGCTAAATTTAGCGGGAAAATATACGTTACGTGACACACCAATTTCCTCACCAATTCTCTCAGCCATGCCCAAGAATGCATTTCATGCATTCTAGGACTTTGAAGGTACAGGTCGCTGCCATTTGTTTCTCCTGGACTATAATTCTCTTTGTCCTTTTTTTTTGCGAAAACGAACGACTGTTTTATAGATATTCTTCGATTCAAAATATTGTGCCTTTTTGGTCGCCAGACCCTCTTAACTAATACCAAACTATCACCAAATCGACTATTTTTTTTATTAGCCAAATTCGACCATGTCGCGAAGTTTTAAGCTTGACATTTTTGTTGTTGGTTTCGATCTTTGCAAAAGGTCAGTGCACCGGTCTCCAGACGCCGTCCAACGGTCAGTGCATCGGGGGTTCGCTCACACACACACCTCGATATTCTCGGAGATTTCGCTAGTATGTGCGTGAGTTGGAGTGAGTAGAGGCGCGATGCCTGGACGAGAAATATGAGCCACACCCGCCTTATCCCATATTTTTCCCCCTTGGCGCACGATGGGACCATCGTGCATTTTTTAAAGCATGGGCCTCGTCTTTTATTACAGGGTCTGTAAAAGCTGTGAAATTAACCATAAATGAAGAAACGCGTCTTTGCAAGCTATTATATGGCGGGAAATTGTGTGACACAAGAAACAAAAAGAGTGCAATTAGAACACACACGCCCGCAGAATTCAAATGTTGCCGTTATGAAATTTTGGAAATCTTATCATTATTAAATAAATTATGTATGATAAGTACTCAAATTTGCACATAAAAATTTTGTTTTATTTTAACAAACATAAATATTATGAAACACTTTAGATTGAGTAAATTCCCAATAACGAAATATCCTCGCCATAATCTCCGCTGAAGAGTTTGCCCGGCATAGTTTAGTACCCGCGGGCTACTTTGAGGCTTAAGCCCAATATGGTTAAAAAAATATAATGAAGTACATTTACAAACTTAATTAATCTTAAACTATAATAGATCACCATTACTGATTCTTTGGATAAAAAAAACATTTTGCTCGATCGGTTACAAAAATCTATATCTTTATTTTGTCCAGACACTGCTCCAAAAGAGATCGGACAGAAATTCAATGCATACAAAGCTGTCTTGCAAACAAAAACAAAAAAACATTATTTTTTTGTGTTTTTGTAAAAAATGTTTTGATAGTAAAAGTATGAAGGTGCTATGTTTTATCTCAAATACATACGGTACTGAAATAGCACGCATGTGCGAGGGAGCTCAATCATTTAAATGTGTGGGTGCTCAGATGCTCCCACGATTCAAAGCTCTTGCAAATGCCATTCGCTTGTGACATAGAACCTGCTCGAACATCGCACACTTTTTCAAGCAGAATCACGACAAACACTTTGCGCACATGTAAAACATGCGGAGCAAGGTTTCACAAGCAGGTGGTAAATGCGACCTAACACTCTAAGCGACTTCACTTTCGAGAGGACTTAGTTATCGCTAACTTTCGCGACTTGTAAAATTTCGAGTATAATTGATTCTTCTAATGTGTTGCCCCATGGTAACAAATACCAAGCATCTAACTCTATATCGCGAAATTTTGTACACGCCTAATGTTCAACAAACCCTCAATTCGAAAAATTTGCGAAATACAGAGCATGTGAAAATGAAGTCGTTTACAGTATAACGGAACCAAACTTATGTCAGAAACTTTCGTCGCCTATTGTTGCAGATATGCGGGTACGGAAGTTATAAATAGAGTCGCCATGTGCTAACCCGGGCGCTTCACAAAGGAGACGAGCTCTGTACAGTCACCTGAAGTTACCATATGGTCACTATTCTTTTTGAGATATGAGCAGTAATTCTATTGGCGCATATAATCCGGCACTTATAAAATACAATGCACAGCTCACACTTATTTACCGAGGTTTTGCCTGCCATCCCCAAAATAACGAAACAATTTAATTGCAGCACACAAAAAATAAAATGTCACAAAAGGCGCAATTGCTTCCATTGTAATGCCCTTCTACTGCACGCTTAGATTTTACTTCTTTTCAAATATGTTTAAATATTAGGCAACGACACGAACGACCGTCACAAGCCGTGCATCTAATAAGTTCAAAAAAGATTCAGTTGATTTCTGACAAGCGAAAAAAAACTACACTGGCGCTAGTTCACCTTGTTCTTAATGTCCCGAATTTGAAATTTGTCATTAAGCGATCGCCATGGTGGCAAATAACATTATATAAAAAATATCAACCAAATAAAAAACAAATAGTGGCAATTAAGCATCAATCATATCGGTGCTCGGTACCATTTTTTTTATGATCAGGGTTTATTGCGGCCTGGAAGTGTGAAGCGAATGTGAATCGCTTCCACTTCATTTGCGCTCTCCCCCAATTTATGTCTTCCCTCTTTCTCTTTCTCTCTATCCCAAATGCACATTATAAATTATATCCCTGCTTGGAAGTGTTCTGAAAGCGAGGAGGCCTCCCAACCACCACGCCAGATGTGTATTTCCTTGAGGAAGTATGCTAATAGAAAATCGTTTGAAATTTAGCATGCGAGGTCGAGACGCAGAGCTCAAAGGTCGCCGTTGCAATGATAGTGCTCCGGGTCTCAGATCGGGTGTTAGCCTTACAACTGTTCATTTTAGCCGTGTCTCCCGAAAAGTAGCATTTTATTCACTTCCCCCCTCGAGCAAGAGGCCACTCGTCACCATGACGTTGGTCAGGGAAATGTTCCGTTAGGTGCAGGGTGAAGAAAATAAATTCAAATTAGTTAAGGCTTTCCCCCTAAGAAAAAGCTAATCTCAAAGTCGTTTTATTTTTCATTTGATCGCTATCCTTTAATTTTGAAAATGTGCGTTTCGTTTTATTTATCTTAAACATTATTTATATTAAGATACCTTCAAATCAAGGTTACGAGCAAAACGCAGTTTTCTTCGGAGACAAAATTCCATCGGAGCATTGTGCACTTTTTTCTTCCTTTAACCCAATCCGTCAACCGCGCGGTGTCGACTTTCAAGCCAAACCGAAAGCAAAAACAGGCCGAAAAATGCACGTTTCCTCAAAGGAACGGAAAAAAATATCGAGTTATATCTTTACGGTTTTTTCTTGCATCGCTAAATTAATTCGCTTTGCTCTACATCAGCGTGCAAAAAAAAGAAAGAAACACTTTGTCAAGGGGCTGCCTGCAAATTACATTTGAGTTCAAAACGACAATATATATATATATATATATATATATATATATATGTATATATATATCAGATGGCAAAATTACTTTCAAAAAGTAATTAAATTGCATTACAAATTACTGCAGAAAAGTAGTAACGACATTACATTACAATTACATTCCAAACGTAATTAAATTAGTTTTGACATTACTTTTCAATACATTAAGGCAGTAAGGTGGTTGATTGGTTGCGGTGAGCTGATAGCTCCCACCGCACTGTCAGCTTAGGGATGAACGAAGTGTATAACTATCGTGATGAAGTGACGCCGTGAATCTGTCTTGTCTGGAGTTTGTGAGCCGTGGCCTTCCAGCAATGTCCTTACAGGTAAGCTTTTCTCCTTCGCCTTTACAGCCCGCTTTTGTGCGTCCGTCGAGATTTTCGGAAGAGGCTTTGGGCTCAAATTGTCGTCGCTTATTTGCTCTGATGTCTCTTTCACGACACTTCACCTTGCAATATATATATTTTTTTCTTTTTCTCAAAGCTCGCGAACGAACTTTCTCATTTGGGGCAAAAGTAATTTCAAAAGTGATGAGTGATTTTCTCGAAGTTGCGGCCTGAAAGTAATTCATTACATTACTAAATTACCAACCTAGAAATGTAAATGACCTTGCATTCCTCATGAACACTAAAAAGTAATTTTATTACTCGAATTTCAATAAAGTAATGATATTACTGACATATCTGATCAACATAACCTAATAAATTGGATAAAGTATGTGAGCTCGCTGCTTGGACTGCGGTGTGAAAAAGAACCCGAAGTCATGATGATTTCTGGGAGTTCTTACCCCTAGGAGATTATCCCTAGGGGATTCAAAAGAACAGTGGGGTTATCAACCCAAAGGAATCATTTCGCTTGGTCTTGGTTCTTTATTCCTAGAAAATTTAACGCCAAAAATGTTACAATATCAAATGCGATTTTTTTTTTCGTTCTGCCATGCCGTTTATTTGCGTTATGGTGCTTGCATTAATTGCTAAACGGTTTGCTTGGTAGTTTGTTCATTCGTAGTGTAAATCATACCGCTTGGAGAAACCTAAAAAAACAGTCGGCTTCGACTTTGATTACTTTTATATTCTTTGTAACGAAATCTGCAGGACATCGATTATTCTTCTGTTTTGTATAGCTATTGACAAAAACGCTGTTTGTTAAGGTACGTATGTCTTTTAGTAAAAATCAATCAAACGAATCTAAATAAAAAATAGCTATTTCTGAAATTATTCGTAGAAAAATGTGCCATTAAGACCATACACTTTCCAAGTTTCAATTAGACACCGTCGTTTTTATAGGAATTGTTCTAGTGCTTTCCGAGCCCCAAGAGACCCCTAAATGACACCCATGTGGCTTCCCGCGTTGGTAATGTGGGCGCACAGCGTGACCCCAAGACCGTACAGATAACGAATAAAGCTACAAAACAAGGTCCACCGTCTTCTAGTGCATTATAATCACCATGAAACATCAGGACATAGAAGCCGACATCGGTGTTCTCGGGGGGCCCAGATTGCTAGCTGCCCTTTAGAAAATGCAAATAACTGGGAAAATATTTTTTACGTGGGCGTTTACAAATTTTATTTTCTTCAAATATTGCTTGCAAGGTCATGTTCATTTTTTATCTTTGTTTCTGCACAGGACACCGATGCATCGCATCAATAAAAACCAAAGCGATTGAGCAAGTAACACTTTCAACGTGTAGATAGAAAACTTTGTTTTAACTTTGCTTCTGCTATTTTTCTCAGTTTTCCTATCGCTCTTTTCTCCGTTCTTACTGTAGAAATCCCCGATTTCAGCGGCAACTCAGGTATCTCAGGCGGGTCGTTTCTATTGCCTTTTTAGTTGGTTTTTGTACTCTTCCACAAACAATTGCAAAGTCTAACATATAAAACGTGCAAGAATAGTTTTTAAAGTCATATTTTCTACGCCGCATATGAAAACTTTTTGAATTGCAAGAGAGATCTCAGGCATAAAATTTGATTTAAAGTATATTTGGGGTGTACTAGTCTGGCCCAATACATTGACTGAAGTACAATTAAAAGCGCCTCATACGTCTGAGTCCTGAAGCAAAATATCAGATTAAATAGTTCATGAAGTATTTCCGTGTGGCCAACACAGCATCTAAGCCCAAGGTAATACGCTGACAAAAAACAAACCACGTTTTTTTATTTTAATTATGTTACTGCAAACATGTTTTACGTAGTGTCGAACGCTCAATTCCTGCACGAGTGCAGCGCTAGCAGTTGTAGTGAGATGATACATTTTTATAACTTTATAGCATCCGAATAAAGAATTCGAAGCCATTCTTTTAATATTTAGCTATGAAGTCATGGTCACTAGCGCGCGAGAATATATGAGGATGAAAGCGTAAGGTGTCCGTTTTATCTTCAATAAAAAACTCAAAACAAAATTTTAACTTCGAAGTAAGAAAACACGAGGTCTTTATAATTTATATTTTTAATCCAACTCTAGCCTAATAATGAGACAGAGTACAAGCGTTCGGTAACGTGTTGTTGACTTTTTCACAAAAAAAAAACGGTTCAATCTTCTTGGCAGGCGTACTCGATATCGACAAAAACGGGATTCCATGTATGCATGCGTAAAAAAATCTAAAATTTAAAATCGTGGGCAAACCTGAATTATTCCAACGGCAGTATGCTACGGAATCTTGAAACAATGTAACACTGATCACCTTTACCTGTGAAATTCACACTTAAATCGGCAGATATGGTCACTTACGTTGTTGTTAGAACAAGAAAAGGGAAATTGATAGTGCGCTAGTCTGCCTAGAGAAAATTATGTACAAAAAATTCTGTGCAAATCTAAAGGGGCATGCAACATTTAAGACAAAAATGACATCTGTAGATAAAGGTGAATATTGCAGAGGTAGGTCAAAGTTGCCAGATTGATCAAACAAATAGTGAATCTTTGAGGCTTTGAAAGTCGCATGTATACTTGTGCATCCTAAGTTGAAAAATCCGCAATCATCTGAATTAACACGCTAGACCGTGTTAATATTCTGAGGCTCTTTATAGACGGATTTTAAAAGATAATTAAAATGAACAATCTATTTTTCAAAAAAGTGTTTATAGGTGACGTTTAAGATAATATTCAGCCCAACTCCATCGTATCCGCTTGTGGAATGTGTTCTTTGTCCACAATATAGTGTGAGGGTGGTCACATAAGAGTCACTCGAATACTCTACTTCAATACTTCGAAAACATCGAATAAGTGAAATACTCAAATACTCGAATACACCACTCCACCACAGAAGAATGTAGCTTTCAACGCCAGACAACTCTAAAAGGCGGGCGATACTAAGAACGAGTCTCTTCTACGTTCTTGATAGACATCCAGCCTATTGTATGCCGTAGGCAGGCCACTCGAGCGACACAGTCTGTCACTCTTAATGCTTCAAAGTAATGAATGCGTGACTTCCACAAACATCAAAACGAAAGGCAGTCGAAAGAGGGTCAGCCGATCCCGTTTTCCCTCGGCGCAGTAGAGAGCGGGACAATTGTAATCTTTCGAAGTCCCCGCATAAACGGGGCATGATTCAAGTCGGGAGGCGCCCTTGCTCTGGGTGGGTCCCAGGCCATCCGTTGTTTTTCGGCATCGATCGAGTCTGGCTGTTCTCTGAAAGGGTTCCCGTGTACAAGTGCGTCGGGGCCGGACCAGGTTGCCAGTCTTGATTTGGGGTCCGTCTGGTGTCGTCTTTGGCCCGCGTCCCATAGGTCCGGCGGTAAATGGAGTCGCTAAATGTTACTCCCAAATTAGATGGGCGTTGAGAACCCGCCGGTAGCTGGTGCCATGCTCGGTTTACTGCTTTTTGTTTTTGTTTTGGAAGTACGTGACGTTGTATACGACCGCTCATGTTTAAATCAGTCAGGTGGTTCATGGTAGCTGGAAAGAGGGACACATCACGTGACATTAAACATGGCGAGTTTTTTATTTTTAGAAAGTAAAGATAAAAGCAGTGAAGTTTAACCTTCGGATATAAGATGACACGTCAAAGTTTTGCACGTTGGGACTTTCGAAGGCACGAAGGGTTATTTTGAACGAGCGTTATTGAAATTTCAATAACGCTAGTTCAAATAATCAACCCTTCGATGACTCTTCGTAACTTTCAGGACACCTCTGCAGCTATTTCAAGCTCTTCAAAGGGCATACTTGAAATAGCTCGCATATGTTCTGAAAGTTACGCAAGGAGCCGTGGAATGCAAATGCAACGTATTCTCGTATACGTGCATATATGTACGTATGCAATAGTATGCGTATATTTGCATTCAACTGGGTTTGAAAGTAGTGGGTCTTTCTCCCAGAAAAGACTCGATTTCGTTTCACCGTAAGAACGAGCGAAGCGGAAAGGAGGCTTCCACTATACGAGTGCACGTGCACGGATACCTGATTGCTGCGGGGCGCCCCTTCCTAGCTATAGGGAGTATTCACTGGCGGCCGATATCTGTGTGCGCACGACTGCTGAGCGCGTGCTGACGGCGAGCTTCCACAGTTCTTTTGCAACGTGCATTCCGCACGATCAAGATTGCTGGTCTTAGCAGCCTATTAATGTGAGCTCTTTGTGAGCGTGCGCTTTAAACATTGACCTGAAATATGGCGTCCAGTGAATACTTCCTATTGCTTGCGTTCGTACTAAGAGCCCAGTCACACAGTATTGTTCGACTACGTTTTCTTAAGTCACGTTGTGATATAATCCTCAGTCACCGAGACATCTGTGCTTTATGTATCTCCTACAAAGCTCACTCCTTGGATTGGCTGCCACGCTTTATACGAAGCGCAAATATTCCGAAGAATCGCGGGCCTCACTCGATGAAATACCTCATAAAGCATCACATGTCTAGATTCTACTTTTGTGAAAGGAGCTTCAAAATTTTAAAAAAGTGTCTCCTTTTTTTTTGGAGTTTCGTTTTCTAGGGAAAGTGATGGACGAAGAGAGATAAACAAAGAGGGGATGAAAGTAAGGCATGCAAATTTGTGCACACGAAGAGGCCTCAGCGTCATTCTAGGCGAGGTATAGAGGCCTGCTGAGTGTTATGGGTTGCGGGTGACTACCACCGCAGTTTACTTTTAGAAATCTCATGCTATAAACATTGCAATGTTAGAAAAAAAAATAAAGGAAAGGAAGACGGCAGGGAAGCGAGAGATGTGAGACGACGTTTCCTGCGGTGAATCTTTTTCAGCCGGCTTCTGTACCTACGCGGCTCAACTGCAGAAGACATTTCAAATATTACATCAGCGCTTCGCGTTTGACGCACTGGCGTTAATCTCTAGCATCAAATTTCACCGCCTAAGCTGGTACCCGCATATAACCGCATAAAAATAATTGACAATTGCTCTTGTTATTTTAAGTGTATCTGGCCTTATAGGTAACATCATGCGAAGAAAGTTTCACGCCGCACTCCACCTGGCTCTGTGCTTAGTAATAGCTTTGTATAGTAATAGCTGTAATGGCTCTATGTGCAAGATCAAATGGTTGTAACCTCAAGTGAGGTCTAATTTTTTCTCTATTTTGAATTTTGAATTTTCTAAAATATTGATGTGACGTCTGGCGTCCCACAGGGGTCGTTGCTGAGCCTGCTGCTGTTTCTCGTTATATCAAGAGTATTTTAGCAAACGTTGCTTTTTGCACGAGATTGCTCGCAGACAAGCTGTGTCGTGTGACCTCAAATTAAAAGTGTGGAATATAGCTACGCACTGTACGTGAGCTTAACTGAATATGCATCTCATCTGTAGAGCCCTGCGCGGGATTACAGTTTCGGCGTCCGCATCCGATACGCATCCGCGGACTTTCTATACGCATCCCAACCGCATCCGAAACGTTCTTAAAACTTTGTGCATCCGCATCCGATCTGCATCCGCATACTCTTTATCCACATCCAATCTGCATCCGCTAAAATTTAGAACCGCATCCGACCCACAATCCGCGAATTTCTTTTACATCATAAAATCAAACCGTAAATTGAAAAAAAGGCCATCTGGATGGCACCTAATTCCCTAATGTATATATATTAATTTTTATTTTTGAAATTTAGTATCGGACTCTAGACTGTTGCGTCCGGGGCAAGGTGAGCATGGTACAGCATATACACTGCTACATGTAGACGAACAAAAGAATAACATACCATCGATTAGCTTAGGCGGCATGGCAACGTAAGTTGACAAGCGCATACTAATATTGAAGAAAAACTAAAGCAACATTCGAAGACACTGGAGACACATAAATGCAAAATTATTCTAAGTCATTAAATGATTTCGTAACTTCCGCAGCAAAGCTAGGAGTTGTGAGCTGATTGATAATGATTAGAGGTAAATTATTCCATTCGTGAACAGTGCGCGGTATGAAGGAATATTTAAAAGGGTGTTTTTTAGATTGTGGCACTATAATGATTTCCTCATGCTTGTACATTGCCTGTCCGCCAGGATGTACTGTATTGCATGTATTTTTCGAATGTAAATTTAACACTGACATTGACTATGTTGTAAAGAAACTTGAGGCGACTAATTTTCCTGCGTGTTTTGAGTTCAGGTATGCTTGACGGCTTCTACACCGGAGAGAGGGAAGTGAGCCTGTCGTAACGGTTATAAACATAACGCAGGGATATTTTTCTGGATTCGTTCTAGTTTCTCTGTTTTTCTGCTGTGTAGCAAAAAATAAAAACGCTTCGTAACGCGTTTTTTTCTTACAATAAAAAGAACATGGAATTTTGAGCCAGAATTACAGTGGAATAAATTTTATTGCATTTTCTGTCTTACCGTATTTATATCATAAGCGGTCATTCTTCCAGAAAAACTTCCCATTGCTGGAAAGATGATCGCAGTTATCAGATTGTATTGGGAGTCTGCGACACCCTGCTCAGAAGGTGCTCTCGAAAGAAAGAACATTTAATTTTTTTTTACCTTTTCGCTTTGTATATTTACTTTAAGTAGACGCGTATCCTCTAAACATGAAAATTAACATAAAACAGGCAAATTACATTGTGTGATTTTGTTTAGGTCAAACAATAAAAAAGTGGAAGGTGAAAACTGGTCACTCACCGCGGCGGAGTATATGCCTATGCATGGTAAAACGCAAGTACACAATTTAAAAAATATCGAAATATTCAATTATGACATTAGCAGTCGGTTTAGAGTTTTAAACAAGAACCCTAAACTGCGTGCTCGGAACCACATACTTAGCAGCAACCTGCCAACTGTCGAAAACAAACAAACAAACGCGCACTCATGTCACGTTTGACTTGTCGAGGTTGCTATGTAGAACGCAGAATATCGTCAACGATGAGACGGATTCCGATACTACTTCGCCTCTCTTGAATTACGAGGCTTGCTAATAAGAAGTATTTCTTCGCCGGTGCACTTGATACTAGGGTGGCATTCATAAACTCCGTTACAAGCGTGAGGTACGGGAACTTGTACCTCGCTCTTGTGGTAGGGTGATTTTACTTTCTTGGGGCTTGAACGTTTTGGGTCATTATGCACGAAGAACGTCTTCCGCTTTTTACCTGCCAAACAAGAACACGTGGATATTCGCATCCGCACCCGCAGCCCCTGGCATCCGGATCCGATCCGCAATACGCCAACTCTGATTATTCGTTTTATCCGCATCCGCTAAATGACTGCAAATATCCGCGGATATGCAGGTCTCTGTGCATTTGGTTTCAAGAATGGTATATGCAGCTAAAAATGGAGAACAAATATACGTACGTGCGTGCTTTACAAAACAAAAAAGTAGCTAATAATGTTTACACTAAAGACAGTACCCCCCCCCCTTTCCCGATAAAAGTGTATTTTAATTTGAATATTTAGGAGTATACCAGCAGCGCCTTTATGTAGGCGTGGGCATTTAGTTTTTCTGGCCGCAAAAACTTGCAAAAGTATTTTAGCTTTATTACGTCGCAATTCTAAAAAGAATTCCCGCAATGTGTGCGGGATTCGCTGTACAAGAATTACATTAGGTCCGTTCTCAAGCCCCTTTGTACAGCTTGGGACCCACAAACAGCTATTGATAGGAATAAACTTAAGAGAGTTCAAAACTTAGATGCTGGATATGTCTTTTGAAGTTAAAGTTAAGAACTCAGCATGACAGTGTGAATCAATCCTAAGATTGCAAATCTCTTAAAGTTAAAAAAAGAAAACGCAGTTAAAATTATTTTATAATAGCCAATGCTGTAGATTCGGTATACAACATTACAACTACAGTATCTTTCCGCATTTATATATGTATCGCATTGATTCAACTATGAACAGAAGGAGCGAGAATAAAAATACAAGTCGAACAAGTTTGAATCATCTGTTTTTCTTAAAGAAAAACCTAAAAAAACAAAACAAACAATTAACAGTTTGGTTGGGACACACGTGCCAAAAAATAAATTGTACGCGAAAAAAAATTTAGAGCAATATTGACAGGTGAAAGATTTATCTGAAATTGTGTGGGCGAAGTCCATGACGTCATGGGTCATTCCGGAATGACCATCTCGGTCGCGAAGGCGAAGCCGATCCACCTCTCCTCCACGCGGCCGAAATGCCGAGAGAGAAAACAAGTGGAAAGGAGGTGACTGCCGACTAACTCGCGTCTCGCACCATCAATATTTCTCTAAAAATTTTCGCGTAAAATTTATTTTTCGACACGCGTGTCCGAACCAGACAGTTAACAAAATCAGCTATATTTTTCTCTTCAGGGGCCCTTTAAAATTTTTCGCGTATGGATCCAACTTTCTTCGGAGGTTGTAGAAACGATTGACAACGCATATTTTTTCGCCGCATTGCCAGATGTTATTTTTGTTTTCGAGCAACCTTTGCGTTTTTCTCGAGTAAATGCATGTACGCTTTCTGATATGCTATGTTTTTGTTCTCATGCTGGTGAGTCGAATTTAGTTGTATTTATCTCCCCACTGTAATGCCGTGAGGCGCTGGGGGTAAGTAAATGAACAAATATAAATAAAGAAAAAATAAATTTCGGTGATTGCACTTTAAATATTGCATTCTATGCACTATCATATTTGGAAATAAAGATCGCTGCCGATTTTTTAATTACTGTCGTTTTAGCTTTGAGCTAGTGCCAGAGCTTCAGAAATAAAAGCCAGTTTCACAGCTTTAGCATATGCCTCCAACAACGTTGCGTGCCGCACTATTGTCACCGAACTAGTATTTTATAAAAATAAAATACATTCATCACCAAATACTGCAAGTTTTTTTTCTTTTTTACAAATTGTTTAACAGAGAACGAATTACATTCAACTTCTTGTGAGAACATTCAGTGAGTTTGCAGAGCTGCAGAAAATTGTAGTTTTATTATATCGCAACGAACCCCTCACGAAAACACAAAAAAAACCTATTTCAGCATACTTCTGTCGCCGTTAGCGCCCCTGAATTCTTCTGCATCAAAAGGCCGCCAGTGGAGAGCTGCTGTCGCGTGAACAAATGACAAGTGACGTGAACGTACGAATTGGAGTGGTGGTGATGCAAGGCAAGGGTAAGGAGAGAGTAGAGGAGACGATCTGAGCGTAGTGGTCGCTTTTTCAGAGCTCGTGCCTGTTCATTTTGTTTTACTCCTTTGAGGGAATCTGCTGCCACTGCTGGCAGGTGCAACCACACGCTAGGGTGCCTTGATGTGCGCTTTGCTTGGGGTGATGACATCTGGCCATTTTGTTTCGAACGCTTATTTTTATTTTTTGTTCTGAAGCGCGTGAAAGAGCGTGTGCAGAACCTGCACGCGCTCGTGGCGCTGACAGTGCATACGGCGACATTTTGCTTCCTGTGATTTCTTTCTATTTTCCCTGTGAGCGCGTGCTGTCGGAATCGGGTACTACAAACGATGGCATCACCCTAAACAGTCTGTCTATGCTGGTGGCGCAAACTTCATTGTAAAGAAAACTTCATCAGTCGCCCATTGGCTGCTGCTCCTGGGGACGAGCTGTGACGTCACAGTAAAGTTCTGGCGATAAAGTTTGATGCATGCTCGTCAAAATTGTAAAGTTCGCCGTGACGTCAGAATGTCGTCACGATGAAGTTGTTTCTGTAAAGAAAACTTCGAGAGCTTGGGAGCTCGAAGTCGCGAAGTTCATCGGTAAAGATGGCGGAGCTTTGTTGTGCGCTGCTGGTCACCCAGCGTGCCGACAGAGTGTTTCGGGAGCACCGCGACGCCTTTCTGCTCTCGGACGATTGGTTCGTCGCGAATTACCGACTGACGAAGGGAGCGACGAGGTGGCTGTGCGAGCAGCTCCGCCCCGACCTACAACCGGACCGCACGACCATTCGTGTTATCACCGTAGAGCAGCAGGTGTTGTGCGCCCTGCGTTTCTACGCGGCCGGCGGTTTTCAGGCGAACGCTGGCCGAGCCTTTGGCGGTGCCGCGGTGGTCAGCGTGGACTCGGTTGCTGCCCGGACCAACACTCGATTTGAAAACATGTGGTCAATCAGCATGTCGAGCTGTCGGTCCGAGCAGCAAGCCCTTTGCTTCTTTTTCTTCGCCGCAGGAGTTGAGGCGCAGCTGCCGTTGTCCGCCTATGTCAGAGAAAAACAACGGAGCAGGAACGGTGCGAACCTCGAATGCCATTCTAGAGTTACAACTAAACGCGAACTATTTATATTAAAATAACGCATGTCATTTATGTAATTTGAATACGGATATCTCTGAATTTAATATGTATATTTGTTCTGTTTTTTTCCGAAAAATAGCACCGCAGTCGACGAAGCGCGTGCTCCCCAGATTTCCTCTCGGGACTTTTCTCGCTCCTAAAAATCTGTGAAGTTTCAGTTAACAAGTGCAGCGAACCGTGACGTCGCTGTGAAGATGCCGCCCGATGAAGTTGGGTGCTTGTGAAGTTATGGCTCTTCCCCCTGGCCACGTCACGATGAACTTAGTTTATAGGTTTCACCAGCATAGACAGTACTGAAGGGCATTGAGGCACATTAACTACACCTATTGCTACGTTACCCAAGCATCAAGGAGAATGCGGGGACTGGTGATCCACGCGCCGCGACGCGCAAACGGCTTCGTACAGAAACTTTCTAGCAAAACCTAAAACAAATTGTATCTTGCACGCGCGTTCTGCTGCAACGCTTTATTTTGGTTATCTACTTCCAACCTTTTATACGGGCAAGGCCTCCGTGTGTGGTGCGTGGAACACCAATCCCTGCATTCTCCTTGACGCTTCGTCTAATATAGCAAATGGTCTATTGAGCCGGTTATCGTTTAAATTTGAGTAAATGGGGACTGTTCCCGAAACGCTTTGAGATGCGGAGCATCTCTTGCTCTGGGCTTATGTCCCGCGGCCTTGTAGTCCGCACTCGCACTACGCACGCGCAACTCTCCTCCTTCCCTCTCTCCAACAGCTGCGCGTTACTCTCTCCGCTCTCTCTCTCATTAGCTGCGTGAACACTGCGCGTACGCTCTGCTTGCACTCACACTGCGCGCGCACGCGGGAACTCTCCCACTCAGTCTCCTCTCGTTGAGCGCGTGAAAAAAAAAAAACGGCGAGCGGCGAGCGTTCCGGGTTTTTCTGCCGCGAGCCGCGACGAAGGCTCGCGTAGGGGATTACGCTAGGGCAGTCGGTGGCGCCATCTCTCGGACGTCAGCATCGCAACTGACTCTTTCCCCCTCGGAACCACCAACACGAGGCTCCGCATCACCCCATGGGTCCCTCGAAAGATGGTGTAATTTTTTTTTACTTTATGCGTCTAGTAGGATTTCGTTTTGTGCGTGTGTCGTGTGCGTGCGTGTGTTTGTGTGGGCGCGTCTGTGTATGTGCGTTTATGTGTATCCGCGTGTGTGAGTGCGTGCGCATGTTTATGTGATTGTGTGCGTGTATGTGGATGTGTGTGTGAGTGTGGATGTGCATCTTTGAGTGTGTGTGAATGTGTGGTGCGTGTTAGTGCAGGCGTGTGTGCGCGCGTGCATGTGCGTTTGTGTGCGTGTGTGTACGCCAGGATATGAAGTTTATGCCTGGCAACGGCCTGGTATATAAACAAACATGCTCTCAAATACAAAAAACAAAACAGGTCTTTTACGTAAAAATTTGCAGTTCACTATCGAGAGGAGCAGTCAGTTGAAGTTTCAAACACATGTGCAAGCCCACATATTAGCAAAGATGTAAAAGGAATACTGCGCAGGCGAACTAGTAAACTATCATAGTGAGAAAAAAGACAACCTTAGTGGCGCATTTACATTGGCGGTTGAGTTGCGTTTGCGAAGCGGTTGCGGATACGGTTCGCGAACGACCCCGTTCAAACACGAGACGCGGTTGGCGGTTTCTCGGCGATCACGCGTGATCTTTTGAGACTCGCGTTAGGCAACCTTGTTTTAAAATCCAAAATCCAGTTTAATCCACAATCCAAAGCCAACATTTAGCTATTTTGGTACTGACGGTTTTTCTTCGGGCTGTTCGCGCGCATCTCTAGTTCAGGCAGTAATAAAATGAAGACATGGACCCGCAAAACCCGCCTGCGATTCTCTCGACTTCGCACACATACAAAGCCCAACTAGGCGCGCCTTGCTAACTCAGAAGAGGATGCACCGACCTATTATACGACCTTTTATACCGACCTTCAAAGGGGACCCTTCCCGCATGAATAGCTGGTCTTGTTTTCGGGATAGAGGGCCAGTTTTCCTTTCTCGTCGCTCGCTTTTAATATTTTTCAAAGTAGTGAGCGGCGCTGGTGGACCGTGGTGCGAGGATGTGTTTGGTGCATGCCGTTCGTGGCTTGTTTGGTGGCGAACCGAACTCTCCTCTCGTCACTCACACGTCGATCGCGTCTTTTTTTATATTAAGCTAAAATAAATGCCGTGCGCATTACTTATGCATCCTCCGGTACGTACACTTTATTCCTTGAATAGGCTCTAGTTACTTGTTTTGGGTAGTAGAAACTTTACAGGTCGAGCCAGCGCAGATACCTTGCCAGCTCAGCGGTAGTGTGTTCGCTACGCAAATAGGCTTACGACGTCTCTATCGCCCTGTGTGGCGGTCATGCACAGTGTCGAAAGCTTCCAGTAGCTCACGCGACTGCCTTACACTATAAGAAATGCCTGCGCGCCTTTCCTTACCCGCAAAACACTCAAAGAGTCAATCTCTGCGATCTACAGAAATCAACTCAGCGAATGATGAGGCGGAACATCCGTTTAGACCTAAAAATGAAGTCTGCGCTGCGGCATTAGGCAATGCAAAGCGTCATGCTTGCATTGCGAAATGCCACAGCGCAGACTTAATTTTTAGGTCTAATCGGATGTTTCGCCTCATCGTTCGCTGAGCTGATTTCGTACATTGCAGAGATTGGCACTCAAGTGTTTTGCGGGTAAGTAGACGCGCAGGCATTTCTTAGAGTGGCGAGTACAAAAGCTGTCATTTTGGTCGATCTGGGGAGGGTTTCGATATTCTACGGGCAAAGGACAACTCAGCGCAACGACGGGCCTTGACACCCTGCACAATTAACAAACTAAGCTTACCCTAACCAAACCACTCACTCTAAAAGCCCGTGCGTCTACTTTCCCGCACAACACTTGAGAGTCAATCACCGCAACTTACGGAGGCAGCTCAGCGAATGTCGATGCCGAAACATATGTTTAGACCCAAAAGCGCAGTCTGAGTTGTGACATTAAGCAATGCAAGTGTAACATTAAGCATTGCTTAATTTTAGAACTCAGACTGTGTTTTTTGGTCTAAACATATGTTTCGGCATCGTCATTCGCTGAGCTGCCTCCGTAAGTTGCGGTGATCGACTTTCCGAGTGTTGTACGGGAAAGTAGACGCACGGGCGTTCTTTAGAGCGGTGGAGTCCAATTATGTTTGCGGCAGATTCAAGTGACGGACGTGAACATCACAGTTATTCGTTGAACCGTCGGCTGCAACGCTAGGAATACAACACCTTGGTCGCCTCACCAGCAACAGATGCCTTGTTGTTTCGAAGGGAACCGACGTCACGCCAGCGTCGCGTTGCGATTGCTTGCCGCTTCACGGTTCGCGAAAGCAGTTTTGAGAAATCAGTTTCGAAGCGGTTGGCAAAAAACGCGCCCCAACCGCGCGATCCCAGCCTCTTTCCGGATGAGAACAATTTGATCCGCTTCGCGGTTGCAGATCCGCATCCGATGTGAATGCGCTATTATACTAGGGACAAAAATCGGACGACACGACACCCTATCAATGTTCGAGACGGTGTTGTGTTTTTGTCCCTACTTTCAAGGTTGTTGCTGTTTTTTGTGTTTTTTTTTTATTAACAACACTGTGCACGAAAATATACACTATGTTTCGCTCTTTTTTCCCTAAATCTTTCGGTGTGTCCGCCTGTCAGCCAACGGATTCTTCCTTTTGCAAGTCAATGTGTCTAGATGCCGCCAGAGTCAGTGCTTTTGCATTTGGTGCACTTTGCATCACACATAGTAGTATGAAAAGCGATCGCTAAAAACATAAACACGAAACTGGCAGCTCAATCACAGCTGGTTATCTAATCCCCTATGATATTGCATAATGCAAAATCAATCTAAGGAGAGCAAAACAAATATTGAGACACAGAGAGAAATAAAAAAAAGCAACACCACCAGGCCCTTTATTTTTTGTCTCCACTGTTGCGAAGCGAAACTGGAAAAATATTACACGGCTGTCTTATATAAGGAATGGTAATGTTCTTTGTAAAACAATGTGCATTTGAGCTCCTGAAAAAGACACCCACCTGTCAACGGTGCCTATCTTTTTTCCACCTCTACGATTTTTTTTAGAATTACTATAAACTAGTATTTGTTATAAAACCACTTACAATCCGCTTACACAACCGGTTTCAAGACCAGCATTGAAAATGGGCACATATTAAACTGATGTGAATTCCCAATGAAACCACATAGTTCTGAATTCGGGATCTTATTCGCATTTGACGCTGAGTTCGTGTGTTGGCGACGTCTGCGAAATCGACGGCACCTAGCGACTTGAATAGAAGGCTGTCACGGCAGGTTCCCTTGGCAGCTTTCTCGAGTGAAAACGATTTTTACAGCGCCTGGCTGTCTAAATGCTAAGGCGTGAAAATAGTTTCAAAAACACCTGGTGAAAATCGCCAATAACTTGCAACATGGTATTTTTTGTTCCTTTACTGCAGTTCGTGTTTCAAACACTATTCGCGCAAAATCAAGCGATATATATGAGGTGCCGATAGACCTACGGGTAAATACACTATATGTAAATCCAGTAAAATGGCGCGCGTTAAAACAAATATAATAATATATATATATATATATATATATATATATATATATATATATATATATATATATATATATATATATATATACGGAAGAAAACGCACTTAAGACGGTTGTTGGAGTTTTAAAGCATATTATTTGTAAGGTTGGTCGACGTTTCGGCCTGAGTCACCTTTTTCGAGACTGGTTACATTTGACGAAATATTGACACACCTTGGTGGCCCATGACGTAAAGGGATTGTGCTATATATATATATATATATATATATATATATATATATATATATATATATATATATATATATATATATATATATATATAGATATGAGAGAGCACGCGCCAAGTGGATCATAGTGATAGGTTTATTAGCCCGCGAGAACCGCGTTATCAGAACGTAAACATTTGTTCTTTTCTTTTTCTCTTGTTGAGTTTTTAAATTTAATTCTACGTAAGTTCGTGATTGTTTCGTAGGAAGCGAACTGGGGAAGAATTAAGAGCACCTGCCTTCGCAGACAGTCCTCAAATATAGGAAAATAAACAAAAGCTACCACAGAACAAGCTTTTTTGGTTTTCTTTTTCGGTTTGGGAGGGGGAGAGGGGGAAGGGGTTCTCTTAATCCCATCATTTGTATTTTTGTTTCTGCTCCATTCCCTCGTAGTGATATTGCATCGATCGACGCCCAGGGGCCCAGCAAATGTCTTCCACAGTGAAGTGGGAAGATTTCGTGTTTCTGGAGGTTAAACTTGACGTTGAAAAAGCGGAAAGATCGTGTTTTTTTATTTTCTTAAATTTTAATTAGGCTGTTATTGCTTTAAAATTATAACCAAGAATCGGAACTAACGAATTTGAGCACAGGACTGCAAGAGCACAAGGTGACATAAAACCAGTTTTTCGCTTCTCTAGTAACGCGGTTTCGTATAACAATCGTATCATGATTCGTTGCCATTACTTACATCGGTCGACAAGAAAGTCCTCATCTGCCTTGTTACCCTTAGAGCATTTTAAGGCACCTTCCCAACACCCATCTTAAATTAAACAAGCTAATATTCTCCACATATATTAGCAAGGCCGGTGCACACCGACTGAAGGGAAAATGTCAACTCGCATCAGCTAAAACGCGTACCGGAATTGTGCCCTTATTAAAATAAAACTCAGTATAATATTTTTCAAACGTTTATTCTTTTGTAAAACAAAACAACAATATTAATTATAATTAATGTAAAAACACGAAGTTTCCCCAGAAAACCGAGCAACCTTTGGCAAACTTTACTCAGAAACCCGCTTAGCTGAGAGATGAGAGCTGAAAGTCCTTGTAAACATATAACTTTTTTATAGCAATCAAATGCCGAATTTTTTTTTATAACTCATGCTAGATATTATTGAAGGCTAAAAGGTGAAACGAAACCGTTTGTTATCACTGAATTGCATCTAGCAGCGCCCGGAACCTCATCCACTGTCGGAAATGAACGTCATTTTTGTTTAAATAAAGCAAAACACTGCATACCTTTTGCACTGAATTATGTCCAATTCTATTATTTAAAATTGTATCTAGTTTGTCTTCGGGGTTCAATTGGGCATTGTAAAAGATTTTCGCCATGCGCTATATACGGTGTTCGTTTTTTGGTTTAAAATGTGCCATAAATTTATGAATTAAGAATTAATTAGCAGAGTTTCGCTATCAGCCATCTTATCGTGAAGGTTATCTCCCATTCAATTTTCATCTGAACGTGGTAAGCGCACCGTGATGACGGTACCCATGTGACTTTCTTTAATATCTGTTTTAATTAAAAGCAAAAGCTCTGCCTTCGTAACGAAAAAACCACTTTTTCTCGGAAGAAACCCATAAATTTGTAGTGTTATTTGTCACAGCAAACTTCATACACCGTTTATTATTTCTCTGTAGCTTGTCCGGACTTCAGAAACTTTGAAGCTCAAACGTTACGGTTTTTTACAGTAACGATTTAATAGTGTCCCTAAGATAATCGTTTTCTTTGCGGACTCATGTCTATACGTGCAACGGTAGGAGAAAATCCTGCTTGTTGAAGACACTTTAAATATTAACAGCAATACGCTTTCATTATTTTAATACATCATAGTTGTGTTAAAACACTGGCAACATATATTTGTCCCTCAGGTTTCCAAGCCAGCTTTATGTTATTGTTTGTTAAGTAATAAAGAGATAATTTAATCTGATTGCCATTTTTGTAAAATATTTTATTGAACTCCTATCTTTCTCAGCTCTGCATACCTTACGATGCCAACAGTTTTTAATCCTACTAACCTGGCAATATACAAACAGTTATTCGATCCCTCAGAGGGACCTCTTTCGGTGCAGCAACTCAAGATAAAACGTGTTTTTGTTTTAACTTAGCTATATTCCTGTTTACCCGGCTAAGATCACTATTCAATTCCACTTCAGTTCGTCTTGTCATTTTTAATGTTTTGCAAAACTTAAGTTAGTTTGTACGTCAATAATATAGTCTACATTTTAATTATACTACATGCTAAACAACAATCAGTAATAGCAAACAGCACCCACTGTCACATAACAAAAATAAACTTGGTTTCACACATTTTATTATTTGAGGGCGCGATGTGTCTGTGTGTGAAATCGAGCGCTCGAGCATGAACACATGCTTGAAGGAGCGTCAGTCGTTAAGTGAAAGAAATCACCTGCTTAACAAGTCTTAAAAAATAGCTAAAGCATTGCAAATTGCTGTACAATTATTGTTGCCATTTTTCTCAAATTCTCCCAAGCCTTTGCTCTTCATAATGGTAATAACAGCGACAAAAAAGCGAGTACCACGAAAGGAACACTCACGACAGAACAACAGCAGTATCAATGTGCCTTTCGTGATCCTCGTGATTTTTTTCTTTTTTTATTACGTTCAAACTATTACTAACTTGCTCAGTTCAACACTCTGAGCCTTTGTTTTGTTGGTTCAGTACGTCGTACGACTCGATAGGTTCAATATTGTACAGGCGCAATATACACAAAGTATTCTAGCCCCTCAGTGATGTAAAAGGCACGTCAGTTTTTCTTTTTGCTTAATTTTCGCACGTCCTATTTAGGGAATGTGTGGGCTTACGATATGGCCTTCATATTTTCTACTTCACTTCCATAGAAGCTACCCCTATTCTTCAACAACTCTACCTGTATTTCAGCCTTACTTATTTTTTATTTATTTTTTTACGAGTTATCGCATCGGGGGATCTACCCTCGAACGCTACAAAAGAAGAAAGAATATTACGTGCGATTTGGGACATTACATACGTCCGTATACGTCGGATTTGGGCGAGCGGCCGACGCCGTGACTGTAACGCCTCTTCGATCCTTTCCCCGTGGCTCTGCCCATAAAATCGCCGCCGCAAAAACGGTTTGTTTCTATCGCACCAACGGCGCTTTCATCAGTCACGGTGGCGCGCGGCACCATCCTGGAACGGCGTTTTCCGAGGCAGGCCTTATCGGGTCGCCTAGGAAGCATCCGACGACGCACAAAGTTTGTTCGTCGTGTTTGCAGTGCGCGATGCTGCTTCGTGATTTGAGTTGGCGCTTTGCGGAGACTGCGTCCTTTCTTGTTTTGCGTGTGTTACTATAGTATCGCTTCTTTCCTCTCGCTGAGTTGTTCGATGGCCGGGCACGGGCGTTTTTCTACGGGCTAATGGACTGTTCATCCTCTGTTTCTGGTGCACTCTCGCGCTGTCTTTGACCAGCGGGGAGGTTGCCTGTTTCTTATAGCGCATTGTTTACCTTAAGGCTATGTTACATTACTTGAACTGCGCGCCTGATGTTGGGGTACATACACTTTCATCGATTATTCTTTCCGTCGTCCTTCAGGCATTCTCGTTCTTTCAGCATGTTCGCTGCTACAAAACGTAATTCTTGCAAAGAATGAACACGTGTGTGTTTTGTATAGGTGTGCTTTTATGACCATGTGTGTACCGAAGAGTTTTTCGGCTTAGAAATGCGTATCTAAGGCAAGCATAGGTCCAAGTTGTTTTTAAAGGAAACACGAGCGATAATTTGTGAATTTGTACTCTCAAAAGGCCGGATCGAAAAAACGATTCTATCAGAAACCTTCAAAGTGCCTTAAAGGTGCTAACCTTTTTTGTGTGTGTGTGCTTTAGATTTACATTTGTGTACGCCTTAAATTGACTCCGTAACTCCCTGGAACCGTAGCACGTTTGAACATAACTTGGTTGATCTAAAATGGTTTCGAAGTCTGTAATACTAGCTAGTACTTACGGCTAGCGACACTTCCAGTATGGGCGAAAACACTGTTTTGCCGTCGCCATGCCAGTAGAAGACACTTAGGATATAAGCGTGACCGCCAGACATGATCGGTTTGCCTCGCCCTTATTTTTTTACTAGTTACAGGTTGAAACGTGTTAGTATTTTTTCGTCGCCCATACCGGATACGCCTAATCGGTGGCTGGGGACGAGAGTACACAGAAAAGGTCTATAGGTGCTAATTTTTTTCTCTTTTTTTTGTGTGCTTCGGATCCACATTTGTGTACACCTTAAATTGACTACGTAACTCGCTGGAACCGTTGCACGTTTGAAAATAAGTCGGTAGGTCTAAAATGATTTTGAAGTCTGTAATACTAGTTAGTACTTACGGCTAGCAATTTGCGAGGGAAGGTGCGACAGTTCATCACCCAAATATTCTTTCACATATCGCACCGTCGTGCGGTCGTGTCATTGCTACTCCGTGGTGCATGTTAAAGACTTCGGGCTAGCAGTTGTACTGCACTGGCTAAATTGCTCATCCACAGCTGAGAGTCAAGTCGCTCGTTGAGGCAGACTACGTTCAGGCTGTATAAACATACTCACAACACAATTTTTCGTTTATTCTTTCACATAGTCAAGTGCATTTTGAAATTTGTATTTTATTATTATTCACACGTATTTAGTTATATTTCAGTAAGGTTGCAGCTCGTTGTCTTAAAAAAAACACTATAGTCGAGTAGCTCTTTTAGCGGATTAAATGGCGTATGTTTGTTAACGTATATAAAGCGTACTTCTCAACCATTTTTAGGGCAGTAACAGGTGGAGATTCCACCTGACGATCTTCGAAGTCCAAGCAAATATGCTCTAATATATCAAAGTAAAGCGTTTCATTAAATATTCTTGACTGAAAAAAAACTACAATTTTATAAAGCACTTGTCTTGATTATTCTAATAAACACGGGGAGCGTAAAATGTGCCATCCGAAGATTATTCGTGCATTGTGATATGTTATTTTACGTTACAGGGAGCTTTCGGTCGTTTTCGAGTGTGTTCCAGGGACGACACACTTATGTCCTCCTCGCCTTTACCAGAATATATCGAGAATAATCGAGGTTAAATTTTTTCTGCAATCTTTTCATTAAAGTATACTCCACATACACACTCTTTAAAAAAGCTAGTAGTATTTACTAGGTAAGAGCTAGCAACCGCTATGTCACATATGTTACTAGACACCTAGTAACCGTAGTTAGTAACGTATCAGGCTTGTAACGATTACTAGGTCAAGAAGCTAGTAACTGTTACTAGCCTCAAAATGGAACCCATAAATTTTACAACCTCTAACTAGTAACTCGTGCTACCTCCCGACAGAAGACGCGGAAATGCAACGAGTCACGTGATTTCCGCTGAGGAAAAAAAAACAGGTGTGTGGTTATCTCACTTACCACCAAATGGCAGGTGCAACAAAACTTTAACTGAAAATGAATAATCCATGTGGCGCTGGTCACCGCTCCAATTAAAATGTACGCAAAAAAACGACTATATATAGTTTATTTTAACGCTTCCACATTCGCAAGCAGATACACATCTTGCACACAAACATTTTCCGCACACAATTGGTGCAATGCATTCAACAAAGATCACGTTCAAATACGACGAACGCATGATGACACGCTTAGTTCAATCACTCTAATCTCTAACTCCCTTCACTGCACATGCGTCTTTTATACTGACCCTTTGAGTGCGCAAGCTTGTCGTCGTGTATCACCACGTCAGTGAATAATGTTGCAAAAATATGTCGGAGAGCAAGTTGTCTGCTCCTTGCAGAGGGGTGGCGGTGACGTCAGAACAACGCCGAGTTCTGATTGGCTTTGATTGGAAGGATAGTGGGTAGACCTCAATGCTAGATGCCTTGAGGTCTACCCACTATTTTTTTTTCAATCAGCCAATAAGAGCTCGGCGTTCTGACATCATCGCAACGCCTATGCGAGAATGCAGACGAACTTGCTCTCCGCGATTGCTCTTTTCGCACCAATATCCTTCCTCAAGAAAGTTTTCAAACGATTCAAGGCTTCTTTCTCTTATACTCTGTTTCATGACAACTTGGCAAACTGTGGAGGCTAGGGCCCCGCGACCCAATAAGAGCATCGGTGAAAGGCACGTGACCCCACGTCACGGGAGCGTTTCTGTCACTACGCCAAATGCGAGGCGCGAGGTCAGCTGGACAGGAATCGCTTCTGCTCCGGAACCAACCAACTTCGGATGAAGCGTCCACCGCAGCAACACTTCCGTCCGCTGAAATAGCGAGCCCTTCGGGGAACAGTTAATGAGTCACCCATGCGCTCAATATAACCGCGAATCTGTGACGGCTGCGAATATCAGGGCACAGCGCGATGTTTGCAGTGGAAACGGCCGATTACACGGCTGCGATCGGCGGTCGATCGCCAAAGGCCACGGTGGTACGAGGAGAAAAAATTCGGGAGCGGATACGGATGCGGTGTCACTTTTTTTTTATTTAAATATAAATAAAACTTGTAAGTTTGCGAATTATTTATTATTTATTCTTCATATCTTCTAGTTAAAGATGGAATGGCGCGAAGTTCAATTGCCGTTAAAAAAAAAAAGAAAAAACAGATATACATTTGCTTTGGACGCTGCTGTTGCTGTGGTGGTATCGAGGCCCCCGCGGCCTCGACCATGGAGTGTTATCACGGTGCCTTGCTACGGCGCTCTTATTGGGTCGCGGGGACCGCAGCCTCGACAGTTCGCCAAGGTATCGTGAAGCGGAGTACAGTAGAAAACAATATAAAACAAGGAAATTATTTGCGACAGTCGATAAAACAATTTCCCCCACCGGTTCTCAACATTCATGTCTTCGATTCTCTACATAGCAGCCGCGAACCAGCTTTAGCATCGCTTACATTTCTCGAGAATTAAAACGAATGCGGTCACCGCCGGCGAGATATTGCTTTATTGTCGTCACCCGCGGCGAACAACGGCTGTAATGGACGGTGAGTACGACGGCAGCTGCATTCCTATTGCGCGTTGCGCGACAAAAATGCAGGCAAAATTATTTTTCCTTCCAAAAAGGAAAGATAATACTGCACTCGATTATAACTTCGCAAACGCTGATGACACATCAGTCTTAGATTATCTTGATTAAGCCTTTGTATTCCTTATGTCCAAACGATAACGTGGAAAACCTCTGGCAGAATTTTAAGAAAACAATAAATCACTGCTTGTCATCACATGTCCCACAAAGAGTAAAAAGAAAATTAATAAAACAAATCCGTGGGTTACACGCGAAATCATCTATTTGAAACGCAAATCGAAACGTAAACGATTATGTAAGCACAGGAGCCCATCTGTAATTAGTTCTTTAAGCCGGGACATACAAAACAAGGTAAAAACGCCAAAACCAATTTTTTTGCAAACACCATGAATACGCTTTTGAAAACATCGCCCCATAAGTTCTGGCAGCATTTGTCACCCAAAAAGAAAGGTGTAAAGGAAATCCTTGTAGATGGAACTATATGCCATAAACCACCAGCCATGGCAGATGAATTCAACAAATATTATCATTCAGGTTTTTTCAGCATGACAATTCTGTGAATACTTTAATAAGCGCTGAGCCTGACTCGTTAACGCAACATATTCAAATTAACTATGAGGGAGTAAGGGCCCTACTGCTAAATATTGATATAAAGAAAACGCCAGGACCAGATAGAATTCCAAACGAATTTCTGAGACGCTATTGCGAACCGGTATCCCACTTTCTGACTACCATCTTTCAGAAATCTCTCGACGAATGTCGCTTACCAAATGACTGGCTAACCGCCAAAGTTGTACCAATTCACAAATCGGGCAACCTTCTTAGCGTAGAAAACTACAGACCGATTTCGTTGACATCAAATTCATGCAAAATGCTCGAGCACATTATTTGTAAACGGCTCGTAGATTTCATGGAAAACAACAATCTTTTCTACAACAAACAGCACGGTTTCCGCAGGAAGCTCTCGACTATTACTCAGCTATTTGAATCAACGCATCAGTTTGGTGAAGAACTAAACGCACGTGGCCAAGTCGATGTTGTGTCTATCGACCTATCTAAGGCATTCGACAGAGTCATACATAGCAAGTTACTGGAGAAATTGCTGCGTCTCGGTGTTGATAAGAACTTGGTTTCTTGGATCAAGTCATATCTTTCTGATCGGACGCAGTATGTTGAAATAGACGGCCATGCGTCATCTGTTTTGCCTGTCTCGTCTGGCGTACCCAAGGGTTCTGTTTTGGGGCCGGTTTTATTTTTAATTTATGTTAACGATATCGCTCAAAATATTGATTCGGCTGTGGAAGTACGATTGTTTGCTGACGATTGTTTGGTTTACATTACTGTGGAAAGTGCTGATGATCAAATCTTGTTGAATCGTTCCTTGTTGACTATTTTGCGATGGTGTGAGAGGTGAAATATGCGCATCAATTTTGATAAGACAACTGTCGCAAGTATAACCAAAAGAAGTCTCCTTTAATGTTTTCGTACGAGATAAATGGTATAAACCTGCAGCGTTCTAACATTTTTAAGTATCTCGGTGTTACTATATCAAGTGATCTCAACTGGAACACGCATGTTGGAAATGTATGTGATTCTGCATATAGAAAACTTTGTTTCATGAGAAGATCTCTTAGAGGGACGAACTCCGATGTCAGAACCAATGTTTATAAAACCTTGGTGCGCCCAACCTTAGAGTACGCATCAATAATATGGGACCCCCACACACGAACCCAAATAAACAAGTTGGAGCGTATTCAAAGGCTTGCTGCCAGGTTTATATTTTCTAGATATAATAGACACGAGTCTGTTTCGGCACTGTTAAGAGATGCCCAGTTATCCTCTTTAGCATTAAAACGTAAAATTGCACTGACTAAAATTTTTTTATCTACTGTATTTTAACCATTTTAATATCGACACGCAAAACTACATAAGACCTCCTGGTAGACGGTCCCAACGCTTAAACAATGAATTATCAGTTGATCCTTGTATACCCAATATTGACATCTATAAATACTCGTTCCTTGTGAAGACCATTGAAGAATGGAATAGGCTGCCTTCAAGTGTTCTTTCCGGCGTCTCTTCTGTTGAAACATTTGAGGAAAGGTTGATGGATTGGTTTACTGATGATTAGCTCCATCTCTCTATTGTCACTCTCAGTAGCAGTGCATTTATGATTATCAAATGTATAACGTTTGTGTACGTATCTTTGTGCATTTTATTGTACCCCCTCCTGCAATAACCCGAAAGGGTTGGCAGTATTTGAAATAAATAAATTAATAAATGAATAAATACCACATGCAGCTCGCATCTTAATTTGTGTGAGTCAACTGACGAATGCTCGCGTTACTGGGGAAGATATAAGCAAATTCAAAAAGACTTGAAGAATGCCAAAACATTTTTTTTTCATTTGTCTTAAAGCTAGATACACTATTTACGACGCATATCGGCGGTCTTGACAGCGCACTGTCACCACCGAAGACAGCTCAATCAGAATCATTCAACCACCCATCTCACACAGACCGCGAAGAAGGCGTTCTCAGTGTCAAGTAGGAGCGAAGCATCGAAGCTTTTTGACGGCAAACCTAGTCCGGTGACGAGCGGCACCGGTTCGTTAGAACTATCCTCGGAGTAGTCCACGTCTACGCACACACTCGCCCATCGAGCGCACGAACGTTAACTATGCACTCCAAAACGGGAACGCGAAAACAGCACACGACACACGGCAAAACGGCAGATTCAGATCGCAAAATGAGCGTCTCGCAAACCCTGACCAGGGGTGTAAGATAGACAGGTGGGGAAACGAGACCAAATGAGCGACCGGATTGTGTCCCCCTCGGTCTTCTTTTTCTGTGGCGCCATCTATGTGGAGCTCCGCGAACTCTCACCCCGAGTGGGCGACCGGTGGCGACCGGCTAAGCTGGCGGAGATGGTTTCTCGTGATTTTCAATGGAGGACTGTCGTGCTCCGGTTTATTTTGCGAACACTCCCATAGAGTTCCACGCAAATCTGATTCCGATTTTTTCTTTCTCGCCGCAGCGCCATCTGTCGCAAATCGGGGTAACCAGCAAGCAGACGAGTACACAATCCGGTCACGGGGCTGGTGGTAGCTTCTGTGGGCCGTTTCCACCTGTCTATTTTACACCCTGACTCCGACCTCCAACTGGTCCCAACCTGCTCGTCGTACAATGTTGCCAAGCGTCTCTTGCAGAAGAGAAACATATATTTTAAAGAATACAAAGGAAAAAAAAGTGAAACTTTTGTCTTTGGAAACGTTTTTTTAGCACGTGCTACGTGGCTATCTTTCATTATAGATTTTTTACAATAAACACTAGAGGCTCAGCTGGCGCTAGTGTCTACGGGACTTCCGGTTGCAAATTGAAGCAGACAGCAACCAGTCTACTTTTCCAGTCTTCCTGTGTATTCCTATGGGAAAACGTACGTGATATTTTTCTCTTCGCCAGGGAATAATAGAAATCAGCGTAGTTTCTTTACTCGTAACGGGTACTATGTAGCTTTATTCACATTATAAAAGTGTAATTTATTTAGTTAATGTTTTTTTTTATTACTGAGCGATGTTTAAGTTAGCAAAAATTGAGGCCCAGGTCTATGTTGTACAGCATGATATGTCAATACAAGCTATCAATTCAAGCAAAAAGAACAATTAAAAAGTGCGTAAGGTTTATTCAAGCTGTAATCATTATTGATTATTCATGCACAGTTTGTTACTAATCCAGTACGTGTTCTTCGTTCCATAACTCCATGCTTCGTTCTTGTCGTCTGTTTTGATTGTTTGATTTGGCATATATTAGCATCCTTTTGGTGTTTTGTCAAGCTGATTCACTCTGTGTGCTTCATAGCATTGACTATATGCGTAAATACGTGCCCTATAATAGCAGTCTGCAACGTCAACACGTATTATACATGTGTATTGGGCTATTTTAGCGCAGTGTTCGACGCCATGAATTCTAAAGAAAAACGCTCTAACTGACACATATTTTTGTACATCCGATTGTAAAACGTTCCAAACTTTTTATTCTGTCACAACACTAAGCAATATTTGCTCTTATAATCGAGCGCGAAGAGAAAACGCATTTGCGTTTTCCCATAGGAATGCATTACCGGAAGTCAAATTTAGACTGGTTGCTGTCTGCTTCAAAATGCAACAGCACACTAGCGCCACCTGAGCCTCTAGCGTTTATTGTAATACCTCTATGATTTTCATCCCAATTAAAACCAAAACCGAAAATGAATAAACACCCCCAAAAAATGAAAGACGTTTACAATTCTCTGTAATGACAAATTGGAGCGCAGCTCTTGACGAGGAGGAGGGAGGGTACGGAGGGGGAGGCAGGCGCGCCCCTCCTCAGACCCCCTTACTCCTCCCCTCTTCCTCTCCTGCTTCCCCCTCCCATTTAGCGGGGACATTTTTCCGCTAAATTTAACTCGGGACACCGAGCGAAAACTTTTCCCGCTAAATTTAGCGGGGAAAACTAAATTGGTGTTGAGGGTCACATGATGTCAATTTGCCCGCTAAATTTAGCGGGAAACTTTTATCTCCCTATGCTTAGCGGGGAAATTTTCCTGCAAAATTTAGCGGGAAAAATTTTGTTCCCCGTGACGTCACACATGACGTCACGTTGCCAGGGGGGGGTCATGGGGCTCGGGCCCTTTCCCCCCCCGGGAAATCTTCTCTGTTTTGCTGGGGCCTCTTCTCTCTCTCCCCTCCCTCTCATACAGCATTTTGCCACGGGCGCTCCCCCTCCCCCCGGCCCCCCCCCCCGGCCCCTCCCCCGAATCAAAATCCTGGCTACGTGCCTGTGAAGTCATTGGCGGGAAATGTCGCTACATAATAGGGAGTTTTCGCAGACCGCGTTTCTCCTTCCGCGAAGCCCTGCGCGACGAAGAAGCCGCTACTGCGCCTGCGCGCCGATGGCCTTGGCTGTAGAGTTCCGGGTATCGTAGAGGGGCTGCGGAAGTGTTGCATGGACGGCGGAAAAACGATCTACGAAAACTCCCCAATGCAACGCGTGGTTACGCCAAAGTCGCCGACGTATACGCCGCTCTAATCTGGAAACGGGCGTCTAAGGGCTGGAACTCCATGGAACGAATTATGTGACGAATAACTGGCGAACGCCGCCCGACGGCACGCTCGCTTTGCGCGCGACGTAGCAGCCACTGTGTTGATTCCACGCGCAGGGCAAAAGCCGCCGGGCAAAATTCGTCGGTTATTCGCAGCATATTCGTCCCATGGAGTTCAGCCCTAAGAGCTGCGCTCTAAATGCAGACGAGAAGGAATGCTCGGAAGCCGCATTGTTATTGCATCAACAATGGCTGGTGCGCTCGCGGCAGCGCTTCGTTTCCACGACGTGCTGGAACGGACGTTGCGATCATTTTAAAGCCAGCTCCTAATATTTACATGTGCTCCCTCCTGCTAAGAAGTTGTGCCGCCACGATTGGTGTGTTGGTACCTCCCTGCGTTCCTGAAAGAGTAAGCGCAATGCTAACGCCGACCATCAGGAATGCAGCAGACGCCGCCATCTTGTCCGCGCCTTTGATGTAGTAAGTAGCTAGTAAAAAAGTAGTAACGGCTGCATTTACTAAGTTTTACTACCTATCACTTGTTTGAGGCAGTAAATAGTTAGGGAAACGTAGTACCGGCCAGAGAGAGCTAGTAAACGCTGCAGTTACTAGCGTTATACTATAGTCGGATGCAACCTGAGAACAATCTTTTAGCTCCACCCACAAGCGCATTGCGCCCATCTGAAGTGCCTCCGCCGTCGAGAAAGTAGTTCGCTAGCAACGTTGCTTTTTCTTCCTCCAGTAAACGTGTCTTAAACTACTACAATATTTATTTCATTCATTCAGGACGTTTAAATAAGTTAGAATACGTTTTTGTCAACGAAATAGCTGTTTAGTAAAGAAAGAGAGTCATGTCCAATGTACCGTCTTCCCAATTCATTTTCTGTCCAAGGTACTGTCTAACATACCGTCTTCCAGCGCCTTCGATTGAGGGAAAGCGTCGAAAACGAAACCAACCTTTCTCTCGCCAAAATTATAAATAACGAAGCACTTACATCTCCTGCAAATAATAAATATTTAGTGATTTACTTAGTTTTGTGGGCTTTGCGCACGAAATGTGTGCCTTTATTTTGTTGGATGAATAGAAAACAAGAATAACAGGATAGAAAACAATGAAATTGTATGAATAAATTGGATGAACAGCGCAACAGGATACAAAAAGGAGAGAGACAAACCAGACAGGACAGAGCGCTGTCCTGTCTGGTTTGTCTCTTCCTTTTTGTATCCTTGCGCTGTTTTAATCCATTATGTACAACGATTACCAACTAGCCCAGCTATCAACCTTATTACAGAATAATTATACTTTTCGGGTTTTGACAAATCGGCACCCTCCCAAGTCATCGACACCACCACCGCGCCCCGTCTCTTTGTCTTCCGTCATGGCTCAGCTCACCCCCGCGGAAACCACAGCGAATTGAAGCAGCGGTGCCGGTACTATGTTGAGTAGCAACGTTGGGCAGACGCAACAGAAATCCTGACGAAGCAGACGACGTCCGGCGTAGCTTCTCACCTCTCAGCAGTGCTAAGCCTCGCGCCCGCTTCGAAATTTTCGTTGGCGATAGCGTCGCTGGATTCTCACGTTGTCGCGCAAAAATTACGGCAAACGCAAGCCGATACCATTAAGATTTCGTGGCGTAACCTCAGGCACGTAAAACACGTTGCAAAAAAGCAGAATAATTGTCACCAGAAACTAGCGTCGCGTTGCTAAAGCCAGCAGCCATGTTGAGCTTTTTTTTTTTCAAAAGGATTGCGATTGGTCCACAGGAATCGTGACGTCATGAAAACGATTGGCTGGCGTTTCTCGGCGTAGGAATACATTTTCCTCTGAGAGGCATTTCCGGTTTTTCTTTAGCTTGCAACCGACTATAGCTGCTTTTTTTAAGAGCGCAGTTTTTTTAAATTGTCTAAGGAGTATGCTTTAACCAAATGTTTTTTGCGGGTTCCGCTTATTTTTGAAGGTCTCGCGCAGCTCCTTGATTTTTTTTTTTGTGCTCTTGAGGTGCGAGAAGCCCCTTGTCGAGGTATCACCACAACGAGCTTGTTGTTGTGGTGATATCGTAGTAGTAGTCGACGGTTCAACGCCGCCTACAACACAAGACAGACAGTCCTAGAGGGAAAAGGGCTGGAGCCGGGAAAGCTGAAGGTTAAAGGAGCGAACCTTTCCATAAGGTTTTTTTCTCGTGTGCCCCTTTTCCCTCTCGCACTCTGTTTTTTTACGTTGTATCTGACCATAGATTGGCTTAGCAGCACGTATCAGCTAGAATGGGCTGACCGCGCTTGCTGCGATCGGATATGGGGGAGTGCGTCAATCCGAGAGCGCATATTACTCGCTTTGGGTTCTATGAGTGGTGGTGTCAAGTTTGGTTTTATATGGGCTTTGACGTCAAATTGCGTGACACTTCGTCTGATGCGGGATGTGTCTCACGAGTACAGGAGGCGACGCTCAGCTATGTCCAGTGACGCCTTACTGCGAAGGAAGGAGTTTTATCACGCTCTCTACCACACTCTACGACATCAGCGGACATCATAGCCCGCGACGCTATACGTTGGTGTGTTATGACCACCCCGTAACGTCATGAAGATCACGTGGAAAGCATACGCGTCTGTTCGGGAACCAGCTGCAGTGTGCCGAAGGTCGCCAGCCATGGCTGGCGACACCAGCGAAATCGACTGGCACCTAGCGGCTAGAACCGAATAGCTGTGGCGGCGGGTTCGTCTGCAGCCTCCTCGAGCGAATCAGATATTTGACAGCGCCTGGCGGTCAAAACGGCGAAGCCGTGAGAGTGGGTTCGGAAACGCGCGATGAAAATCGCCACTCAGCAGGCTTCCGTGAGTCGTACTTTTAGCCCAGCTACTTGAGTTCCCTTTCTCCTCTCTCCTCTCCTCCTTGGGGCGGCGAGAAAGTGCGGTTGGGCGGCGGATTACACGGTTCAGGATTCGATTCTCGCTGCCCCTCTCAGTAAATTTTGCCTATTACGATTCGTATGTCTAAATAAGTACGACAAAGTGTCCGTTTTACATGCTTTGTATGCTTATGCATCGGCTGATATGTGGTATGTTTGCTGTATGGTTCCTTGGCCTGAGTGAAACGGCGTTTCGATACGCTCGAGCATAACACGTGTCGCATGCAAATCAACCCTTAAACACATTTTTAATAAATGCGGGTATTACTTTCGTACCTCTCCTTGTGTTTTTTTTATTAATTTTAACATGAATTCTAACTTACGTGCGCCTTTTTTGTTGAAAGTTATAGTTTTAGATAGTAACCAGTTTTGCAGTTTTGGCTACGCGCTCTGCAATCGTAAACGCTTTATATATCATATTGTTCCAGAAAGGTTCCTATGCGAAGCGGTTGCGTTAGCATGGGTAGTGGCCGTTAAATCCAAGATCAGCGTGTAGTGGCGCCCCTTAACAAAGAAGACGCCGTCCCCGGCGGCGTCTTTATCGTTGGCTATATTATACAAGATTATGGGTCACAATATACGAGATTATCCGACTCATAAAGACTCCCGATTTCTCCACTCTCAAATGCTCACAAAGCAACGGTATAAACAAAAACACAAAACACTCTGTCACTTTTTTTTTATTATTTAATATTGTCTGTTACAGGCTTTTTTTACTTACCCGGGAAACAAATAGCCAGGAAACAGACTTGGTGCGCAGCATTTCCGTGACAACTAAATAACTCCGTTCGTGGCGCCGTAGCTTGTTGATTTATTTTTTGATGTGTATCAGTCATGAAGCTGAAAAAAAATATATACTGCACGATGACAGAGGAAGTGGCGGGTAATATACTCCGGCAGAGAGGTTTGCAGTAGACTCATTCCAAAACTCGAGCGCCTCATCGTGGCGTGATGCCACGTTATGCACTGTGGGAATCAGTGGGAAGCAAATTGTATACCCGCTCCGCTTCTGGCCCACAGTCTTCCAGATTGCAACGCGCGCGCGGTTACGGATATATGGAAGTAGTCTATTTTACACGCATATACTTTCCAGCGGGAAGGTACTATACGACTTGTACGTTCGTCTGCTGCTTTCGCACCATATGTATGCGCCCAGGTGACCCCCCCCCCTCTCTAGATCTCAATCAATGAAGGCGCGCGCTTGGTTGCCTCATCATCCTGCGTTCCTTGCGCGTTCTCTAGCTTGCCATTTGGTTGGTGTGTCCTTCCTTACGTTCCGTTGCCCCAAAGACGCACTTAGGAATGCTTAATCGCCAACGTATAGGTCTTGCCAGTGCTTATCACCCGGGCGAAACATGCTGATTCACTGAACTGTGGACGCATGCACAGCGTCTGACATACAGCACAACAGCGCATGCTCAGAAGGCGTTTTACAGCCCATGGGCTGCCATCTTTCTCTGCTGCAGCAGAGAAAGATGGTTTGAAAGACGATGTTTGCAAAGGTCTATACACCAACGCGTGACTCTCACGTCACGTCGTTGTGGTGGCGCTGCTGTCGAGACGGCGGCACGTCGCAGACGGCTTACTTTTAAAATCGAACTTCTGCGCGCGCATTGCCCACACTGGTCGTGGGCAAACGCTACTGTTCGCAAACAGCGCGTTTGTCTACGGTCACTAAGAAACGCAGGGCGTGGCTTATCATGATTGCGCATCTCGCTTCATGATTCGCTCCTGATCGTTCTTATCGGAGAAATTGCCGATAACAAAGCCATTTATACTGAGAGATTTGGCCTTCCTGGAGATTTCGACAGCCTGGCAACCACAGCAGCACTGATTTGTACAATTAGGGAATAACTACTCCTGTCCGCCATTTTGTGGCTCTGATTCGTAGGAACGTTATGCAATTTCTCAGGTGTAAACAAGACAAAAAGTAACGCCATTTTGTGTTATCGCAAAATCCGCTGGTTCTAACGGGCAACAAGTCCGTCCATTGGCCAAATGCTCTCAGTCTAAATAGCTTTGGCCGATAAGTGAAATCCACGGCACCTAGCGGCTAGAAAAGAAAGGTGTGGCGGCAGGTTGCCTTTCTAGCCATCTCGAGTGAGATATTCAAAGTGCCTGGCGGTCTAAAGACGAAGCCGTGAAAGTAAGTAAAAAAATCACGTGGACAAAAATCGCCACTAGATAGCCACCTGGGACGGCTCCGAGGTTCGGCGTCTGCTGAAGATTTCCCCACCCTCCCAACATACACAAACACAGTTGGCACATGGAGTCCCGAACGAGGTGCCGGCAATCTGACGGGGGCTTATTGCGAAGAAGATGCTGCGTAACCGAGATTTTGGTTCTGCATCAAAGGATTTTCATGTGATCTAAATTAATAAGTCCTTCGCTCTGGCGCGCCGGATGCCTTTCATTGGATTGGCACGCAAACCTCTAAATTTGTCTTTGCGGATACTAAAATAATAAAAGAATAAGGAGACCACACGCTTAGATCTCATAATTGTAAGACCCACCAATTTGAAATCAGTCCGGCTGTCTTTCATCCGAATGTGTCGGGTAGAGATTCGAACGCACGTCTTTTTGGTTTGCGTTCAAAGAAATTCTGGCTCGAAATCAGACAGCTCATAATAAACGACAAGTTTGATGAGTAACTTTCGTTTGGAAGTTAGTTGGTGAAATATCACATGTATGCATTGTTTACTTGGGAAAAAGAGAGCCAGAAAAGGCATAAGGCTCTTCAAGAGAACTATGTTCCGACGAAGTTCGACGTACCAGTTTGTCGAGGAAGTTGTGGCCTCAGTGAGCTACCTTCCCAGGAAGCGACAGTCAGATGCCATCAGCGATCTCACTCTCTGCGCCAGAAAGAGAGAAAGAGGCGGGGTGCTAATCTCAGCGCGGTAGATCTCGATCCGTAACGCGAGGTGGCATATGTCTCTGACGAAGGCTTTTCCATTGCCCAGCTCCGTTTCTCTTCGCCCCATGGACACATCACCGGAAGTTTACTGCTGTTTCGCGTTGTTCGCAGCAACCTTCCGGTCTCCCCGCGCTTCCAAGAGCCTCAGGCTACGCGTCATTAAGGACTCACGATATCGGGGCTCTCCCTTCTTTTGCTCCATTGAGGTCAAGTGGTTTCAAGCTTTATATTTATTTTGTTGTCTTTTTAGGGGAGCGTTTCCGAGTACTGGTCTCTTGAGGTTCCCCCCACTGTGTCCATACGACCCATCGTCCGCTCACTACTCCCATTTTTCTTTTCCCGTAAAATCTACGAGCCTCATTTTGGGGAGAGTCTACGAAATTTTTACTCCGGTCCGCAGATTGCTTCGCTTACGAACTTAGGAGCTTTTTCGTTTGCAATTTTTTACGTCCTTTTAGCAAAGCGAATCGGGTACCCGAGGATTTTATGTTTTATTTTATGATTTGGATTGCTTGTTTTTGAGGCGAATTGATCGCAGCCTTGATTGCGTGTCGACGAGGACGTGCAGAGTCGTGTTTCTGTGGACGGATTTGATTGTTGAAGTTCTGAAATCGACTATTTGCTTTTCCTTTGTATTTTCGGGCAGAAAGAACGGAAACGAAGACAAGAAATAAAAAATAAGGAATTTTCGTGTTGTTTTTTTTTTCGGTGGTCGTTTTATGTCGATTAGGAAAAAAAGAAAAAGGCTATTGCTACTTTTTTTGGAAACTATCACGGCTTGTCACTTGAACTATAATGATGAGGGAATTCTCTTAAAGGAGTTTTGCTATCTTGATGACAATCGTGCGGTGACTTCGTTGACCTCTACTTAATTTGTTCCGATGTCAAGACATAACTAAGTCGTCTGCAGCTAAGGAATCGCAAGATAAAAAATATTTCCAGAGCAACAATTTACTTAATTATATGTCCACCGCGAGCCTGCGGTGTAATACATTTATGTATTCTCATTTTGTATCCCCTTTTTGCTGAAAAGAGTGATGAAATTACTTTTGGGCTGGGATAAATAATTTTAGATTGGAATGTGAATAATCGCATATCATTCAGTGGGCCGAAAAGAGGGTAGGAAGTCAAAAGCCTGCTTTTCAGAGTAGAATATTCGAAAATATAGCGGACTATTTCGTCCCTCTTTTCTTCGAAAACATTCCGGATTTCCACTCTGATACATCCGCGGCACCCAAAACACGTCAGCCTACCCCAGCTCTCGCATTGGACGCCAGCACTGCGTCATTCGGACGTATGTGTTTGTCGAGAACCAGTTCGTCGACGAATATTTGAATTCGCGTTCAGTGGCCAAGGAGCGCCGTGGCGGCACTTATCATCGCTTACGAATGGCAAGTTCCATGGAGTGCTTAAAAAGGACGCTGGAAGCTCAGAGTCATCGCACCGGTGACCAGGCACGTCACGACCACGTGGTTTCTCATTTCGCGTTTGAGTTGATGCTTAAGGCTAAGTAGGAAGAAGTGGAAAAAACGTTTTATGCGCCCTTGAACCCGAATTAGGGTGTAGTAGAATTGGGGAGGCGTGCCGACCGCGTCGGCCTCTTCATAGGAGCTGAGTGTCGTGCGTGCGCAATTATCCCACAGGGGCCTGGGGTGGCGCTGCCAGTCACAGCGGGCCCAGGAGGCCGGTCGGGCTGGCTTGGGGCGTGTTGGTGTGACTATTTCTTCTTGTTTTGCGTTGGATTTGAAGCGGTACAATATTGAGTGGCTGCAAGCTGTGCTGAAGACACAAGAGACTCACAACGATGTCAAATGCTGGAAAGAAAAATACGGCGGTGGTGCTTTCTGCAGGGGTGCAACATGGGTTACAACAAATGCAAAGAGAAACACTTCTTGTTTCGGAACCAAGCGATGCATCTCTGTTCACGAAATGGGATCGTCCGATTCTAAGAAAAATTCTGTTGCGTCACGCGATTGCACTTCTTTCTAATAATAATAATAATAATAATAATAATAACTTGTCTGGAGAAAAAATATCAGAGGTCTGTGTGACTGTGTGAAATGTCAGAGACAACAAATATCTACGAGTGGGATTGCCCTTCGGTAAAGACAGCACTTGAAGTCGCTCCCTTTATCTTAGCGGTCGTGTTTATTTTTTTATGATGCATGCTCACTAGATGAAATCAATTCATACATTTGCTGGTCTATAAACTCTGGCTGAGAATGGAGAAGTCAAGAAAAGCTCGGTTTCATTAAACCATGCTACACAAAGAAATATGTATGAATAGCAGAACAAAACTAGGTATCTAAAAGGTCTCCAAGATGTACAGCTACCGAAAAATTAATCAAAAAGGGCTTTGACACTAAAGTTAAGTGGAAGGCATCGCATATCATATCATACTCAAAATTCGCATTCTTAATGATTACATGTCAAGGGAGATAGACAATTATTCTTCTATGAGAGAAATAAAAGAAAGAAGCGAGACTATGTAAGAAATTGACCTCTCCTAAACGGCTTTTGCGCATTGAATGTAAGCTTCTGAGGCTCGAGCAAGTCACTTTTTTTTTTTCAGACTGGTGTGAGATAGGATGGAACGTATTCGTTTTCCCTGCCGAGGAGACAAAAACAAACGAAAAATACGATCATTTTCGCGCCGAATAAAGCATCTCTTTATTCGGCGTGACAAAAACGCAGTCTGAGCTGTGTCATTAGGCAATGCAAGCGTGACGTTTTGCATTGCCTAATGAGCTGCCTCCGTAAGTTGCGCTGATTGGTTCTCCTAGTGTTGTGCGGGAAAGTCGACACAGGCCTTTTTTTTAGAGTGTGCTTACATTCGCGTGCAAGGTCCTGATTATCGTTTCTTTACTCTAAAAAAGGAAGTTGTTATACTTTATGTTTAATGTTCAAAAGAACCGAGGTACACCTAAGCACTTCTTATGAATTGTGAGTGCGAAAGCATGCTAAGCCGCTCGTCCGCTCCCTTTGTCGTCTGCTTCGTACTCTCCGATGCCGGTCAGGCCGCGCGCCCCCCCCCCTGGCCCTGGCGCGCTGACCTTGGACGCTCCGTGTTAACGGCACGCTGACGTACACGCAGCGCCATCGGGTGAGCGGTCGTTGAAACTGACGCGCAGCAGCCAATCGGAGCCTCGTCGACGCGCGCCAGCCAATGGGACCGGAGCCGAAAACCCATCAGCTTTCTACTACGCTCCGTTGTAACCTATAACATATGCTAGGCATCGGCAGCCTTGTTTCGCATGTGAGTCAATGGGTTCCATCCATTGAAAGGGAGCGCGAGCACTCGTCTGGTGGTTCTTTTTTAGCTTGAGGTGCAGTGAAAGCTATAGGCGCAAGGAGCACAACTTTGAGAGGTTCTGATCTTGTTTGGTAGCACGTGCAGCGAAAGCAGCAACCGAAGCTACGAACTCGGACTCGCAGTCCTCACTTCGGTCCACGGTAACCATGGTATTTAGGCGCCTTCACACCGGCGATGTGCAGCACTCGGGCGATAACGTTCCTTGGAAAAGCGACGACAGCGGAAAAAAGCGACGCGTTTCGAGCAGTTGCTAGCTGACCCGACGCTTCTGCGATGCGATGTAGTCGCGGAGTGGCTGAGTCAATTGTAGCGGCGTTCGGGACGAGAGTTTTTGAGAAAAACTCGCTCATGCGCGCACGCCAATGTGACCATCTGATTCTATTGCGATGCGATCTAGTCTTCGTCGCGCGAATGCTCCACATCGTCGCTGTGAACGCTCCAGATCCGTGAACTAACCGTGGACCTGAGGATTTCTTCGTAATGACGTCAAGGTCACGATACGCACGTTTCTTTGGCGTGTGGACATGGTTCCCTTAATTTGTCCGCCGTCTGAATACACCATTAAAGACCCCCGACTAGGAGTGGTACCGGACTGGCTAAATTTCTCATACGCAGCTGAGACACCAGATGCCCATTGCTGCTGACTAAATTCCGGCTGTCTAAATATACACACAACACATTTATTTGCTGGGAACAAAAAAAAAGTGATGTCAATGGGATTCATGTTTAAAATTTTAACTGACTTAGGAGAAGCAAAACTGTCAAAATCGCAAACACAAATTGTATTTGCAAATGCCGAAAGTGCAGTAATGGCAAAAATATAGAGGTGGTTTTAATCACGGACAATACGCCTAGCACTCAGATTGGTTCAGAGAAAAAATATCAGTATCTGTGCAAACAAAGTCTGACCGTTGAAATGAAAATACATTTTTAATATTTAGGACGGAATTCATGCTTATACTACACAAACGCGCATTATCGAATCGCGACAAATAAACATACTAAACACTGAAATCCCGTATGCGCCCCGGAAACTGGTGCCAGTGCTCCGGAGCACACAAACCTGTGTTCTGGAACATACCGTTTGAGAGGTTATAAAGTATCTAGGAATGCAAAAAATTCTACCTGCATTTTCAGTTATTAATATGTTTTGAATTTAATTAAGAGTGAATGGTGTCTAAGATTTTGTTCTCCTTGGTTTGTTTGTTGCTCACGCTATTGTAGTGGACGCTACAGAACTGATGCTGAAGTGAGATAAATAATTCCATTAGGGTAACCGCGATGTCTTTACTAATCTACATTAACTAAATAGATCTACATAGTGTCACAATACGGTAAGCAAAATTGAGAACGTCATAACAAGATGGACAAAAAATGTGACGTACAAACAATTGCGACCAAATGCTCGAACTATATCTTATATGCCCGTGACCGTGAGCCGCTTGCAGGAGTCTCGCCTTCAGCGTCGGTTTAGAGGACAGTGCAGCTACAAAAAAAGAAAAAGCCATATTTCCAATCTCGGTGATGAATTATTCTTACAGTGTTCCAACAAACACTATATTTCCCACTCACAGCTTGAACGCTGATGAAAGTTAGAGCTGGAACAATAATTTATTCACGAGTAGACAGGATTAAACGTTAGCATGTGGTGAATGCGCGTTGCGCATGCACTCGTGGAGCGCCCATGGACATTTAGCTTCCTTAAGTTTAGAATTACGTCCCCTCTATTAGCTCGACCAGAAATATGACAGTATTCAGAATGCCCGGAGGGCATTCGGAATACTGTCATATTTCTGCAATCGACTTTGCTCAGCCAGTCTGTTAACTTAAAATGCCATGGCGCGAAACGCAATAGGAAGCAAACGTATCCTGGTTAATCTTGGTCAAACTTCAGAATCATTGTCACTGCCCGTGAGAATTCATGACACGGCTCTAGCATATTTCTTGTCGTGAATAGCTACCGTATTTACTCGAGTAATAGCCGCACTGTTTATGAAGAAAACCTGAGGGTTCTCATTTCCGCGGAGCACGCAGATTGCCCATCACCGCGATCGACAGCATGATTCCAGCTGTTTACAGGACAGAGATAACGTCTTCGTGCGAAGATACCATCTGTGAGGATTGCATTTGTATGGAGAACCGTGTTCTCGGTCTGGTTATTCGCTATGTTATTTATGCACAACGTAATGATTGGCCGTATATGTGTTCTGTGGGAAAGTAGGCGCAAGGGCCTTGTTCATATACGGTGCTGCTATTACTCGAGTAAATACGGTATTTATGATAACATACTAGAGCACATAGCAACATAAACTAAATGCTCGAAGAAGGAAGTTGGGGCTATAGATAAGGTATTGTGTTGAGTTCCTGGCGTCGTGTAAGATCCTCAAGTAAGACACGATTCATCAAATGTCGTAGGAGGAAATAGTTTATATGGTTACTTCTCACGCGAGCCTGAGTCGATGGCAAGTTTCGTTTGCTGTTCTTACCCGGGCATGCTTATACTTATAGCCCCGAGACAAGGATATCAGCGGAAAGACGTCGTTGTTGCTGCATTTTTTTTTCTTTCTCTTCGTTTATTTCTTTGTCTCGGGGTTTATAAGTATGATCGTTCACCAACTAGCCTGCGCCATATAACTTATTTCAGTTACCCGGTGTAATTTACTACTTTTTTGTTGCACAGTATATGTGAACACTTTTCTTGTTTGCCGCTTTTTAGATTTTAAATGCATCAGTTATTCTAGGACATACAATATACCTGGTTCGTTAACCCTCTTTACTTATATGTTAAAAGTGGAATTGACTGTTGTAAGAACGCTGATGTTATATTTGTTCTAAAGGGTTAACTTTTCAAAAGACAAAGTAAAACTATGTATGAGGTCTAGAGCATTTTTACACAAGCACAATTTACTACTCATTTTATAATTAATATTAGAAATGTATCAATTATGTCTGATTATATACAACATTCAGTGCGGTCTTGTCCACTCTCTTTGTGATGTATGTGGGCCCCCAAAAAATTAAGTAAACTGTAGCGAAAAGTTAATTTGACAGAGAAGAAATAGAATCCAGAACCAAACCTAACCTGTTCTACAGAAGCATACAAAATAATTGTTACAATCAGTGGTGTAATTTTAGAAACGTGAGTAAACCTTAAAGAAACGTATATTATTAACATCTAGGCGCGCAAATTTGTACTATGAAATGAAAAGCTGTCCCTTTACTAACCTGCTCTACAAACGCCCACAAAAAAAATTTTACAACCAGTAATTTTACTTTTGAAGGCTCAGTAAACTTCAAAGAAAAATAATTTATTACCACGCAAGCACGTAAATTTTACTAAGAAATAAAAAGCTGTCCCTTTCACATTCGCTAGTCTTTTGAAGCTTTTTTTATAATAATAAGTATAAAAGTACCTAAACAATTATGATGAAACATACAAATCGAATGCCTTGTACGTGTATAAAATAGGGGTATCATGCGAACGCAAGTGCCAGCCTAGATCGTTTATACGGTTGAGCAAGATATTCGCAACGTTCGTCGGTATTTCCTCAAAATGAGCAGGAGGCCGAACATTTTCTATATTGCGACATTCTACTCTTGCGAAAAGAGCAGAACGACAAACTTGCCTCGTTTTGACTTCCTCGGAAGCTTTCTTTGACGTGACATCGTATAAAAGCCACCTTTTGTTTTAAAAACAAAAAGGACGAAATTTAGCCTCGACCGGTAGAAAACAAACCATGCATGCCTGAGTGGCTGCAATGTCTCGCGAAATTCTACCGCGGCCCTCTAGTGGCAGAAAAAATTTGCTGTCTTAACTCAGTGACGCATTATAACTCTTTTCCCAAAATTTAAACTTCCGCTGTACGCAGCGCCGTGAAGTCACGCGTCGTTAACCTAGCCGAATCGAAGCAGGCAACCCTGTTTACGCATCATTTTCCTTAACTTTGTGGCCTGATTTGCGTTTCGTTGCTCTTTCGAAAAGCCTCTGTTTGAGTGCCCTGCTCAGATTGATAGAAACAAAAGGCAATACATAACGCCCCTTGTCCATTTTACGCGCAGGAAAGCGTATCATATTTCAACAAACATTTCCCTAAGGCGCTTTTTTCTCCGGAGATTTCGCGCAACAGAAGACCAAGTCAGCCGAAGTATTTTCACAGGAAGGAACGGGGAATAAAAAACAAAAAAAACAAGAGGCTGCGGAAAACAATACTCTCCGCCCCGTACTTTTTATGTTTTGTTTTATTTTTATTGTATCGCATTTTTAGTTTATTGCAGCAACTGAGTGAATTGATTACGGGACGGAATGTCCAACGAGCCTGAATGTCCAACGAGACGAAAGATCCAATAATGAATATTCAGGCACGTTGAACATTCAGGCGCGTTGGACATGCCGTCTCGCTTGGACCTTCCGTCTCGTTGGACATTGAGGCTCGTTGGACATTCCGTCTCGGTTGGATCTTTCGTCTCGATGGACATTGAGGCTCGTTGTACATTCCGTCTCGATTGGATCTTTCGTCTCGTTTGACATTCAGGCACATTGGACATTCCGTCTCGCCCGTCACGTTCTAGAATAATTTGTCTCGTTAAATATACAGACTTGCATGTGTAATTATTTTGTGTTCCTGCAGGCATTGCCGTATTTTCGTCATACTCAAATGTGCCGCTGAAGCTGACGTTGACGAACCGACAGAGAAACATAGGCTACGTTCACATGGATGCGACTGCAGCGCATCGGATCCAGTTAACGAATCGAATCTGTCCTAGTAAACAACTCGATCGGATCGGATCGGATCCGATCCGATCCGCTGGGACGGGGTGGTTTGAGATGGTCAATCCGAATCGAGACTCTCCATGTATACGCTAGCGGATCGAATCGAGTGCTCGAGCGAGGGATTACGGGAGCTTTGCTTTGCATGCCGCTAGGCAAACCGGACACCTCGGAAACAACCTGAACGGTAACGAGGTTTGCGTTGTGATCCTTCGACACGAGGTGACGCTACTGGTCGATCCGAATCCATGTAAACGTAGTTTTTCGAAGTGGATCCGATCCGCTGACTGGATCCGATGCGCTGCTGTCGCATCCATGTAAACGTAGCCATAGAGCAGACATAAATATTATAATTTCATCTAAATGAAGGCATGGTGGTTAGTCTCGCTGAGTGCCGATGCGCAGCCATATACCCATCGGTTAAAGGTATTGCTTGTATGACGCAAAAGGGTACTCTGATAATGACAGTTGAAATGTTTTTGAATGTTTCGATGACATAGGTCAGACAATTTGAAATATATAATAGGGATGCAGTGTCCGGTGTTCGAGTGCAGCGCAATTGGGGTACGTCTATGAAAACTGCGCTTCAGATCTCAAGAATTTCTGGCTCAGTCCTCATGCCTGCCCATTTCGATCTATAGATGAGCTACGTACGGAGACCCGCATTGTAAGCACATGACCGCCCGCCAGCGCCACTGACTATGCTCAGAGTGAATATTTGAATTTTTTAAAGGAGCTTTGGGAGCTGTTGGTGCGAGGGATCAGCAGTTTGCGCAAGCGTAATTTCCCAATAATAAAAAATAATATTATAGATATCTTTAAAAATATCTACATCTAGCGCGCCTATAAATGCACGAGGGTGGTTGGGGTATGACCCGACATCATGAGCAAATGCAGAACAGTTGTGTGAATTGGACATTTTAACAAATTTTGTTCGTTTATCTTGGGAACAGACAACTACTCACTGTACACTGCAGTTGTCAGTAGTTTACATACACTTGCATTCCCTGCCAGTAGGTTTGTATGTCACAGAATAGAGCGATAATACTGCAATCCCGCAGTACGCAATTGTTTTTGCATGTGACATGCATAGTGGTTTTCAGAAACCCGTGTAATTTAACTGGCTCCTGGAAGCACTTCAAAGCTCGCGATCCTGTCGAGGTAGTTAATGATGTTTGGTACCTGGGAGCTTAACTGCTGATAAAGGACGCGAACGCATCCACCTCGACGTGCAGCAGGAGGTTCACACCCGGATGTACCAATAGCCTGGATCTTGTGTGAATATAACAATAGATCGTTCCACGTGGCTTTCTATTCTTGTAGGGGAAGCGTATTGCACCGCAAATCCGGCCAATTCGTCGAAATTCCATTGATCTCTGGACAACTGGAAGAAGGACAATTCGTCGAATAGGGCAATTCACCCTAGGCCAATTCGCAGAATGGAGAATGGGGCGAAAGTGCCCGTTTGTTGAACTGTCGAAAAGAGTTGATTAGGGTAGGGTGTGTAGATAGCCGGGGACAGTGGGGGTCAACAGTGAGACCCTCTTTCCAAAAAAAGAGAGGATGACAAATGCAGCTCTCAGAATTTACAAGGGTCCAATAGTAAATCGTACCCGGATCGTTCAAAATTAAAAAGTCGGGTTCTAGGTGAATATGTTCACTCGCGACTCTAGAATAAGGGAATTCGGGAAGACCGAGCGAGGGGCTAACCTCCTAATCCTGTGGTTATATGTGCACTTGTAATGTGCGCATATGAATAAATCGCGGTCGCACTGTCGCAGCGGCTCTGTGATAGAGTTACAACCAGTTGAAATCCGATCGCAGCCTAGGTATGCTACCTGGGCGCGTATCGGTGAGACTGCTGCATGCCACGTGACCAGAAAAGGCAGAGCGGAAATGACGGAAGGCAATTCTAAAAAATATTGTATTAATTATTAAGAATTCCTACTTGTTTCTTAACACATGGTTCAATGCGACAGCAATGGCATTGGTGGCCGAAGCATGCGAGACTAATCGTCGCGATAAGCGTCAATGTGCCGACTCCTCCAGACAGTCACCGGACAAAAGCTCACCACTTTAAGACATCACCTGCACAAAGGCCTATTGGAAGGAACGTTGTATTTTATCACTGATTTTGATATGAGGATCGAATTTTTGTTTCTGGGGACCAAGAAATCCAATGAGAAATGTCTAAAAATTCCACCTTCGTTTTGTGAAAAAGAAAAAAACTACAATTTAGTGTAATTACACATACTACACCGACTTGACCTGACAATAATACTGACAATTTAATGAGGCGTTTTTCTCTCATGCGGGGGACATCATCTTTCGCGACTAGGGACACTAATAAGGAAAATACAGCAAGTCGTACAATACGTAAAGAAGACTGTGGCTGGGGATAAGCACGATTAACGAGTCTAAGAATTCTCGTGGACCCCACATTTGTTTCCGCGCCAGAGCTACGACCTTCTAAAAAGTAAGCACGTGACCGATTGTCAATGGTTAACGTGTTCGGTCTTTGGTCTTGTAGCATGTGTGACCTTTTCCACGTCATTTTTTTAATTATAGAAATTATCGTTAAATTTAGATATATAAAACCAACAATAAATGGATTGTTTTCTGGGTTTTATGAAGTCTGGAAAATACACGAGCATAATTTTAATTTTATTTGGAGGACTTCACAGATGCAGTGTCAGCGGGACAAGCTCAGCGGCACACGAAAATAGCCGTGCATCGAAAAGCCCGGTACCGAAACGACCACGTACCGAAACGACCGGTACCGATATCACCGCACCGAAACGTCCGGTTCCCCATTATATCAAACGCATTTTTCACCGCCGTAACTATCAGTAATCCTACTACTCGAAAAAAAGAAATATCTTCTAAATTATTTGCTAGGTTCATTCCATATCCGTTGGATATTCAGACTCGTTGGACATTCAGGCTCGTTGGACATTCCGTCTCGGTTCGATCTTTCGTCTCGTTGGACATTCAGGCACGTTGGACATTCCGTCTCGAATGGATCTTTCGTCTCGTTGGACATTCCGTCTCGGCTGTCACGTGACCGATTGGACATTCAGACTCGTTGGACATTCAGTCTCGTTGGACATTCAGGCCGTAAGCGGAATGGATTCTGTACGGGCATCGGTTGCTTCTTATGCAATTATTTATGCGGTTATCTCATGCACATCACATCTATAAATATTGTTTAATGCGCAACTAAACGGTTTTTGTGTGTGTGTGTGTCTTTTTTGTTTTTTTTTTTTTGCAGAAAAAGTTTTAATTGTAGCAGTTGTCCTCAGCATGAAGGCACCGGAACTCAATGGTTATGTTCCGGATAAATTTATGCAGTGTTTCAATATATAATATACAGATTGCTCATATGAACCAGGCATTTGTCTTTTTTCAAATTCAGATTATTACAACCTTACAATAATTCAGATAGAGTTTGTTATAACTTATTAGGTGGCATTGCGTAAAACAATTTAGACCTGCATAGTTCCTTCTGGTTTTCCCCCTCTAATTTTCATCCGAAATTAGATAGAAACTATAACATTATGCTAAAATATAATGTAACAAAAAATGTTTTAAAAGTCACGAAAAAGACTGTCATTGTCTTGTCTAAAATAAAAAGGATTATCTTCGAAGAACGTTGCTAAAATAATACACTTCCCTATTAACCACACCGTTGCATCTGTGATAAATACAACTTTACTGCAAGATTGTTTAGAAAATCTAGCATAACTGCTGGCATAATAACGTAACAAAACTATAATTTGGTTGCGTGTTTAACCTAGTAAGCTATGTATAAACTGGCGCAGCATCTGACCTGTTTTTTTTATATTCGTCATTAATGAACGTACTTGTTTTTATTTAACGAGTTTAAAAAAAATTGTAAATCAAAAACGTAAAGCGACAAAAGGTTAGCCAACAGGTGGATCATCCCTTTTAATGAAATAATGAATAACGAGAGTGATCCGTTTACCATACTCTAATAAAGCTCCGTGCGTCTACTTTCCGCATAACACCTCGGGGAGCCAATCACCCCAACTTACGGAGGAAGCTCAGCGAATGACGATGCCAAAACACATGTTTACACCAAAAAAAAAAACAAAAAAAAACCAGTCTGAGTTGTGACATTAAGCAATGCAAAACGTCACACTTGCATTGCTTAATGTCACAATTCGGTCTGCGTTTCTTTGTCTAAACATTTGTTTCGGCATCGTTATTCGCTGAGCTGCCTCCGTAAGTTGCGGTGATTGGCTCCCGGAGTGTTATGCGGGAAAATAGACGCACGGGCGTTTTTTAGAGTGATGCATGGGGATATTCGAAGTTTTCAAACAGTAGATGTTGCGTAGCTTACCTGCCTTTTAACCGTGCAAACTTTTTTTTTTTTCGAAATTTCGTGAGTATTGTTGCAACAATCTTCATTTTTTGCGACTATAATCATCCAAAACGATGAAAACGCAAAGGAAGCGCAACTGAATCGCAGCCATATCGATCGACAAAGCAATGATCCTCGCAGTTTTGTTTTTGACGCAGCGCTCTGCTTGAAACAAACAAGATGCATCAACAAGAATAGCTAAATAAGACACACGCAAAAACCAAGGACTTAAGAGCGCGTCCGCCGCGCGCTTTCATCTCGTGAAGCGCATCTTACGGTCTACGACATCTACAGACGCGGCACAAACATTTGCCGAAACTTCAAAGCGCGCCCGTCTCTTTGTTATATCCACCGCAAAACCCAAGTTTACAACGTTTGAATGCAAACAATAAAAAAAATATTCACGATTTTTCCTCTTTTTTTTTTTGGGGGGGGGGGGGGGACTATGGGGAACTATAGGCACCCCGCAGAATCCTACAAAAAGTATAAAATCAAACGCGCAAATAATGGGAAGATTTGTTTTGTTTTGTTTTTTAGTCCCAGGAGTAACATAAAACCCATCGTTGACGTCTTCGTTTCTTTTTTTTTTTTCTTGTTTTTTTCTTGTTTTTGTGAACCCCTGATTTGCCCTCTTTCCGATTTTTCGCGTGCAGGAATTTTTTGAGTAAATGGGGTTGGGTAGTTCGCGATACGTGAAGCGTGCCGGTGATGGTTTGTGCACGCCTTAGGGTTCCCTCCCAGTGATCCTCGCCGCGTGCTAAATGTTGCTCCAGAGAAAACACATAAAGCACAGTGTCCCTTGTTTTCTTACTTTCCTGATTTTCCGTTTTGATTTTGTTTTGTTTCGCTCGGTTTGACTTTTGTTTAACGTATGTTTCTAAAAAGGGAGGTAATCGGTTCCCGCGGAAAACGCTGGCAGCGCAGCAGAAGAAAGTGGTACGGCGGCAGTTTGCAACGACGGTGAAATTCTCTGTGTTGAGAGAGGGCAAAAGAGAACATTACGAAAAGCTTTGTCTGTTTTAATGCGCACCATTTCTAGCTTGACTGCGTTTAAATGTAGTTGAAAGGGTTTCACAGAGCAAAGTAAAAAAAAAAAGTTGGAAGATGACGCAGTAGATATAGAGGCCGTTCGTGCGGTGGTCATTAAATTGTTGCGAACCTAAAAGCCCACAACCTGAACGTTAGGTCGCGTACTTTATCAAGCTCTTCATTGGTCCCGTCTTGTGATTTCGAGGAGGGAGTGCAGTCTATTGAGACTGGACGTGAAATCAGTGGAAATAATTTTCGGTTTGTGCAGAACGTCGTTTCGGCAAAACAAAAGTAAGCATTAGCGGACATCGAATTGCTCAAGGTTGCGCTGTCGCTTTAAAACACTTGTCGTAAATCAAGTTTTTCTTTCTTTTTTGGAGTGGACCGGGTAGGGGGGGGGAAAGGGGGGGGGGGCAAACCTACCTTGGTTATTTTTGAGGAAAATTTACTTGGACCTTGCTCGCCGTCCAATGGGCCGATGTTTATTTTTCTGGAGAATCGATCAGAACTTTTATTCGTGTCTGCCTTGATAAATAATCTTACTGCGATCAATACCAATATTAAAGCGATGATTGTGCAAACATTTCCTAAAGGCTTGTTTGCAGCCCATAATTCAAGGACTGATATTAAATTGGACAAACATCGTACTTCTCAAAATATAACCTCGGGATTGATTTAGTGCACTTAAAGTTTGTTTCCTGTACGCACATTTACGTAAACTTGTTTTCTCGTTTGAATACTCTATTTTTCTGAGACAAAAAAATAATTACACGTGGAGTTATACTTCGTACTATACATATAGCTTTCAATCCCTTAGGCTACTATCTTCATACAAAAAAAAACATATATTCAGATATTGCTTTTCTACGTGTCGTTGGCTGTTGAAATCATTATTTTCCCGCCCTTAACTGTAAAGAAAAAGATTATTTAAAAAATGCTTTTTTTAGACATCGTAATTGAGACAAGCATAACACAAAACAAATTTTCCGCGAAAAAAAAACACACTTTTTTAGCAATATTTACGCACACTATTTAATTTAGTCGGAGTCACAACCTCTCCACATTTGAAATTCCCGCTCTTTCGCCCCGCGCGAGAGAAGTACGTAGTCCTCGCTCTTGGATTTGCTCTTGGATTGACTTGGCTGCGGAGTTGAACGACGTACGCAGCATCTCGACTTCCGGTGCGTCTTATGTGCGTTCCACAGCCTTTTGTAGCTTCTGTGTTCTTTGCGAACTGCGCGCAAAATGGACCCTGAATTGAAGCGTCAGCTTTTTGGCCGCTGCGAGCAACTGGGTCTTCGCCTCTTCGGCCATACGAAGATACTCCGCGGAGGACGGCTGCCAGCAACGAAGACGGCGCACCGCCTGAGCCTTCAAACTTTTCTGCGCGCTTGGATGACACCCACTGGTAATTAAACTAAAGCTGTACTTTGTTAGGCGGGACAAAGGACTGCGTCGCTGCTACCTTCTCCCACAAGATGCCGCATGCTTTGACGAATTGGCCACTGAATAGCTCGGATGTTACCCAACTGCCTCGAATTCTCAAGACTGAGAGAAAAAAGTTATTATACCGCTGCTATTGACTTTTGCGATATTACATGTAACAACCACGTGCCGCTGCGGCTGCTGCCAGCTAATGCAGACGGCTCGCGAGTGCGTCTGCTGTCTGGAGGTTCCGGAGGTCGCATCCAAGGCTGGTAGCCGCTACATCACGCCGACGTTTTTGGTGGCATCCTAAACCATGTCGTGCTCCAGATCGCCTACCGGATGAGAGCGATGGAACTAAACGTTATGGAGCTGGTGTGAAACTTGTTTTATTGACAAAAATAAAATCGACGGCTTCAATCAATAAGAGAAATCAGCTGATTCTTGTTTTTTGCTTATACTTTGGGAACTAAGTCTTCTTAAACAATTATATTCATTAGGCCGGTGAGAACTTTGCTCAAGCAAGGAGTGTGGCGAGTTTAATTGAGACAGGTGCATGCTCAATAGGAATTTCACTTTTTCTTGGGTGTCAGCCATTTCGTAATACCTTGGCTGCGCGAAGTGTTCATTTTCGGCACACAGGTACTAGGCCATCACTGTATCTTCAAAAGAAACTTGTTATACCAAACAAAGGTGGCATAGAGATAAAGCTGGAAATTTCATTTGGCAGCGTAACTCAATGGGAACAAATTTTGGACGTCGCAGGCTTTACAGAGAATACCACTCGTCGTGAGAGGTTGACGCTTTATAGGTAGGAAGGAACCAGTACACTACATATTCAATTCAAACAACTTTACGTAAGATGGTTCGGAAGCCGAGTAAAAATATCGGTCGTCTAACGCAGACTTCGGACGTTCGAAGGCTTCTGCGGACAGCTGTTACGCAGTAACCTGGCTGTTCCAGGTTATTACGTATCAGCTGTGTATCAGTCGCGGATGTTCGCTGCAACCGGTGCGAATCTTGAAGGCCTCCGGAGCGAAATGACGAGAACAAACTTGGACACGTTTGTCGGTACGCGAACGCCCGATTGTCTCCAGCCAAATAGCATTCAGCTTGTCATCTTTCAGGGCGACATGACTGCTGTAAGACTCGCTGTCGCGATCACTAATATGGCAGGGTTTTACAGAGCAAACGGCGCCGCTTTACAAGAACTGACATCTCCAGAAAATCTACACTTGCACGCGCAAGCAAAAAAAAAAGAAAAGAAAAGAAAAGCAGGCTAAGGAAGCAAAGAAAACTCGCTACGAAAGCAAAGAGAATACTCCAGGAAAACGAAAGTAACAAACACCGCAATGAAAGCCAAACCCCAGCGTAGCTTCCTGTCACTAACACCTTCGACAGCTGCTAAACATAAACTACTTCACTTCAGAAAGTCTCGCTCAAGCACCTGGGTCAACAGAAAACACTGATCACTTAGGTGAACCGACTAGTCGAGGTAGGGAAGACAGGCGGTAGCATAAACAGCGGCGGCTGTGGAAAGTATGGCGAAGCTTTTGTTTGTTGTGGTATGAATCCAAACGAAAGTGCCCGTCTTGCAAACCGTTTGTAAAAAATAATACCTCTCATTACATGCATTATAAACGGAAAAATATGCGGCTCCAAACAAAATTACCATATATCACAAAGGTTTAACAACCAAGATTTAAGCTGTCAATCAATCTCTTAGCCAATGAGAAGAGTTGCTATCGCACATTACTCCTTGACGAATAATAGCAACTCCGTGACGTATAATACCAACTTTGTGGTGCGCGATATAAAACGGACGAAATAGCCGCTAACTAAAATCAGTCTAACGCAATAAATATTGCTGTAAAAATTTTTTCGTGGACAATTTGTTTTGTGACGTGCTTGTCCCAATTAGGCTGTTCAAAAAATATTCAATGCAGTTACCTTTTAAATTGGTACTGAAACTAAATACTAGTGCTTATTTTAGTGTTTTAATGTCAACTAAAAGTCAACAAGAAGCAACACCACAATCACACAAATTTTGTGTTGGGAAAGACACTAGAGCTTTGTTTAAAATTAATAAAACTATTCCCAAATTGCTCCTGGTGCATGTTCCTAAAGCTACTTGTAATGTCGTTACGTCAACCTTCCCAAAAGAGCATCGCTCCGCGGAAGTAAGGCGCCGAGCTTTAAGCGCGCGTTGGCTATCAAACTTGGCCGAACCGAATTTCCCTTCTTTCTCGAGTCTATTCAACACCTGCGGCTGGGGAATAGAAAGGTAGATGGGATGAAGGGGTGGCACTGGGAGAAGGAAAATGTCAGTGTAGTTTCGGGGCGCGAGTGTCACTTCGCCTCCGGTGGTGTCTGCCGTTTCGTCTAACCAGTCCTGTGACATCTCGAACGGCTAGGTTGTAACGCGTCAACGGCGCCATGTAGAAAAGCTCGAAACCCCTCCAGCCCCGCCATAGCCTTGCTTTTGAAGGTAAACCTGAGCGCGATTCGTCTCGGGAGCTCCGGCGCCTCCAGCGCCGGAGCTCCCGAAACACATCGCTTTCTTCTGATGGCTGCTCTCCGAGCGTTTGCCAGAATCAGCCGTTCGGAACGAAATATATAGACATTCGTTCAGAAAGCAAGCGTGCGATTGTCTTAAGCTGATAATGTGGATCATGTCTAACTTATTTCTGGGCGTGAGAGGTAGACTGCAATTTTCATTTCAGCATCCCTCGAATGTTCTCGAGGTACATACGTATTTTTGTATCTCGTCTAAATAGAAAACAGAATAGAACCACATAGCTCTTGATTTTAGCATTATGCTATTAACCATGACCAACCCTTTGCGCAGGTTAATAACATTTTAGCAAGTGTTTCTTTTTCTTTTTTTAACTTCTTTCATTTAAAATTTGTTTTAATAGGGCGGCACTTAATAAAGGAAACCAGACAATTCCTTAGTGATCGACACGTGATGATTAAATGGTGCGAAAATAAACATGATAGCTTTATAGTACCGAGATGTTTTGGCGGAGCCCTCTTATGGTTGCCTTTCCCGACGTCACGACCGGGATTTGCCTCGCCGCGACTGGCAGGATATGCATCTGCCTCACCGTGTTTGGCAGGATTAGCTTCGCTGTGAACCAGCGATTTGGGATGCATTATAATAATACGGGAAGAACTTGTAGTGGCCAATCCCGAACTTTGACCACAACGACACTCTTGGTCGCGCACGTAACTAATAGCAGTAGAGTTGTCGTGCTGCATAAAAAATCCGGAGGAACAACACGGAGTCGGTGTTTGGACGAACAAAAGAAAAAACTCTTCTTATTCTAACATTCATTAACTACTAAGCACGGATACAAGTAACATGAGACTGAACACAGCCTCAGCTGCAGTACCGCTGAGCCCGGAAGATCAGATGTTGCCGGATGTGTGTGGTGCTCGGACATTGCGTGGTCACGCTTGGAGCGGGTGGCAAAGAGAGTTCCCGGGTTCGATACCCGGACCAGGCGGATTTTTCGGTCTCGCACCAGTCACCTAGCTGCGTTTGAAGATTTTTGTGTGTCCTTTGTCCCTCTTCGTTCCCCCTCTCCAGGGATTATTTTCGTCAAACCAATGCCTCCTCGTTGTCGGCGGGGCGGTGGCATTTTTCTAGTCATGGCCACGCTTATCTTAAAGGAACACTGAAGTGAAAAAAGTTGTTTTAAAGAGCTTAACTCGGACACTTATTTTGTTCCAAATTTTACGAAAAAATATTTCTTGGTGCAATATTTATATCGTTAGACGCAATGTACGTGGTGGCCATAGATAGTTCTAAGCCCTACCCAACGATCAATGGCCCCGCCCGCTACTACTGGATTGGCTTCGCTGCTCAACCGAACATACTTGGAAGCCTTTTGTCTCCATTTTCCCGACATCCGGTGCGTCTCACTCTAGAAGTCTGGCACCGCCTGCTAGTAGTGCGAGCAGACGCGCAGGCAGCCATAGAGTTATTATATGTACGCTAGAGGTTCAACTGGCGCTAGTGTCTATGCGACTTCCGGGCGGCAAATTGAGGCCGAGAGCGTTGCAGAACCCAGGGATCCTGGGTTCGATCCCAACCCCTGTCCGTTTCGATCTGGATGAGCATCGTACCTGCGTGCGGTCGTGTAGTCACTACTGCGTGAGCACGTTAAAAGACCCCAGGCTAGCGGTTGTACCCCACTGGCTATATTGCTCATCTACAGCTGAGACACCAGACGCCCACTGAGGCAGACTAACTTCCGGCTGTATAAACATACACACAACAATCGTTGCAACCAGTCTATTTTGTGGTGCTCCCGTGCAGTCCGATAGGGAAAACGCGTGGGCATTTTCATCTTCGACGGAAAATAACATAGATAACTTTAGTTATTTGAGTCGTGCCGAATAGTATGTACCTTTATTAATATTGCAAAAGTGTAATGGCTTTTGTTAAAAAAAATTTTTTTTTGACCACCGAACTATGTTAAACTTTGCTATGTTTCAGGCCCAAACCTCTGTTTTATGGCAGGTAAGTAAAAACGCGCGACTATTCTAAGCAAAATAACAATCAAAAGGAATGTAGAGTGTGCTGGAAGGTTCGTCAGCATTCGGCTGGCGCTTATATATTGCTAATATGCCCGTTTTCTCACTATTTGAAAATGACTCCATCGTGCGTCCTTCCGAGTGGTTAAAAAAACATCCGACATGTACAGAATAAAGTACAAGGGCTATGAAATGTGCGTCTTTTTCTTATTTCGTATGTCGGGCAGTTTTTATCGGGAACCTGTTCTCTGGCTTCTCCATTTTCAAAGATTTCGAGCATGCGGGTGATGTTCTGAACGCATACAAGCCGCTTCGCACAGATTCATGAGCAGAAAGAATAAGGCAGTACTTATTTATTTTCACTTTGATCGTCTGTATGCACAAGGTGCCACTTATCAAGTGATACTGCGTAGTTCGTGCCGTCTCTCTTGAGGTTCCAGACGACCGGCTTTGTTTTCCACATGTCCTTCGTTCGTTTGGCACGTATTTCCCCCATGCTGGAAATCGCCGACGCCGTTTTGTAGTACTAACAAGGTCCGGCCAGTGCACATAGATACATGTACGAAGCGGTTCTAGCACCGTTCGTCATGCCACGAATTTAAAAAAAAAAACGCCGTAACCGACCAATTGTTTCGTCTGCGTGACTGAGACATGTTCCAATGTACCTGTACGTACGAATTATTCGTGATATTTGCTCTTATAATCAAGCGCAGGGAGAACATGTACTTGCTTTTTCACTAGAAATGCATTACCGGAAGTCAATTTTCGACTGTCTGCTGCCTGCTCCGATTTGCCCCAGCACACTAGCGCCAGTTGAACCTCTACTATGGCGGCTGGAACGCGTCTCCGACAGGTGTGTTTACCGCGTCAAAAAGAGTGGTTCCTCGATGTCCGCCTGATGACGTCATAGCAGTGTCATGTTGTCGACAGTCGCGATCCTGGCGGCGTCCCAGTAGCTGTGGTCCATGTGGCAGACGCCTGTTCTGCTGCAGGTCGCTCTCCAGTTCGACAGTCCACTGAAGTTCAAGCAGCCAGATGCTGGGACACCGTGACGACATGGGCACTTGCTATCACTTGTGCTACCCGCAGCTTCTCCTTAACAATTCTACGACCAACCACCAGAACCGCGACATGCGACAGCATGACACTTCGGCTTCTGTGACGGCATTTGTTGCCACTTCGGGACTACTCTTGATGTATGGGCAACATAGGAGGCTAAACACACCCGTCGAAGACGTGCTCTAGGCACCATACGTGTAGCGTACATTAGAATAACTCCATGGCGGCAGATTCCGGCATCGTCTGCTACTCCACACCACCGTCTATCGTCATTTCTGCGTTGCACAGACGCGGACGCGAAAGCCGCGTGTTGGCGTCCGTATTAGCCTTCGTCCGTCTGCTATTCGGACCCCGTCTAAAAACGTCTGCAACGCTCGCAATACGCGATCATAAAAGCGGCGTTCTCGCGTGCCATCATGCATGCGCCACGGTCCAATACAAGCGTATGTCCAGCGTCTGTCGAAGTCCGGTAACAGCGGCCAAGATGACCATACAAAAACAACAAAATGAATATGTAGTCCTTCCCGCTTTGTGTTCTTGTTATTATTTTTTTTGCATAGCATTTGCGAACAAGGTGGGTGAGCGTCATGACGCAAAACTAAAACGCGACCTAAAAATATACGCATGGTCAGGCCAGATGCACTCCGAAAATTGTTAGAAGCAAAATGACGGGAGACAAACCTGGACAAACTTGATGCGAGCCGAACGCCCGATTGCCTCCAGCCAAATCAGGTGGCAAATTCTTACCTGTGATAGGTATCTTCTTGGCATTAAAACCATGGTCGCGACCACAACGGTCGCTCAATTCCCAAAGCAGCGGGGCCGCTTTACGGGACCCAATATATGTATTCAACATCAGCGCTCGCAAAGAACGAAATCACGCCAGGTTGATCAAAGCAGTGAATGTGGGAAGTTAGTCGTTTAGGCCGGTCACGCTACCGCCCGCTACGAACCGAGCACCCACACAGCGCCAACAGCGCTTCCCAAGGCGTGTACATTGCAAACGTTGTTTGTCGCAACCTAGATCGGTTGAGGAGATCTTCGTCTAAACACCTCAGTGAAAACAGAACGACTCGCACTCAATTAAAACAGACCAGCTCAACGAGCTCCTCTCATTGATCACTCGGCAGATGCCGGCAGTCATGTTTGTTATCGTTTGAAACCCGAAGCGGAAAGGTAATCCCGGGGTATTTTTGAGAACAATTACACTATCTAGATTATTTGTTTTTTTAAGCATTAAAAACTTTATTGTCAATTAAAATACTGTTACGGCACAGAGAGACAATTTCACAATCAACATTTGACACGTCAGTTATCTCTCCAACCAATGAGAGCCGAGAAAAGGGGGCTTAGTTTTGTAAGCACCGGTCGAGGCCTCCAGCAGCGCTGTCCCCACTAAATTCCGTCTAACGGCGTAAATATTGCTAAAAACAATTATAGTGGAAATATTTATACAAAAGAAATATTAAAACCCATTAAAAACTTTCATCCTTTCCACTCTGTGGAAGAACGAAGAGCAGCGGAGCTGTATGCTACTGTTCTCGGCGGTGGCTTTCCAGGCGAGCGATCTGCTCTTCTTTCGCGAGAAAATCTGAAGCGCTCTGAAACAGTGGAGCGCCTCGCGGCGGTTGCGGAACCATTCGCGCTGCTGCGCACATAACCGCTCATTCCGCTCTCGCTCTTCTCCCTCCGAAGAGAGCTAGCCGCCATCTATGAGCCACGGCGGCAACCAGTTGGTTCAGTTGCCGCCGTCGCTCATAGATGGCGGTAGCTGTCCAGAGTTCGGTGTCATCATATCCTTGCTGGTGGACACGATCCTGGGGAAACTAGCCCTTTACAGCTCCACGTAAAAACTTGTTTTTTTACTCTAGTGTTTATTTAAAGGAATCATGGCGAACTGGTGACATGGCCTTGTGCGCTTGGGGAGGGGGGTGCAACCTGATGACCGTTGTAGGGATGCGCTGTTGGACACCCCAACATAGTCGTTTCATTCAATCTTTCACAATTAGTCCCATTGCAGCCAAGGCTACGATATGTCAGAGGTGTGCCATGGTGCTACTCGTCCTCGTAACGTTTGCCATCGCCGTCGACACCGATCACCCGTAGTGAATGTGGCGTAATCCCGAGTTTTTTCCTAGCGCGGGATTGGTTTAGTGACACGAAGACGAGAGCAGTGGCGTTGCACATTTGGCGTCGCTTCATTGGCTCCATCGGATCTCAACCATCGGCTATACTCCGACTTAATGTGAAGTCGGATCGTAGTAGCTCACACTTCTTTAATAAATTATAGTTTTCTTTATGGAGATGTTTGCGCTATCCATGCCCAAATGGGGATCGCGTTTTCGAGCGTTTTAACGTATCGTAACTTGGAGCACCTGGAGCGAACGCTCGCGCTGCAGAACCCAGGCATCCCGTGGGCTAAATCCCTACACCTGCCCGTTTGATCTGGAGGATAATTGTACCGGCACGCGGTCATGTATCAGTACTGCGTGAGACACGCCACGCCAAAGGTTGTACTGCATCGGATAAAATATCTACGCTACAAAGTTTAAGAATGTCGAAATAGTATATGGCAGGCTCAGCTCAGGAATTTTAAAGATCTAACGACTCTTTCAGTTTTTCGACCCAAGTCTAGTATTTTGAATAGTTGTTCACAATATTGCTCGTGAAATTACAGTGAAGATAATATTGCTGGCAGTCGATTGTGTCATGTTTACTAGAAATTAAAAGTTCCGCAGTCTGCGTTGTTATAGGTTCCTCATTTTAAAAAAAAGAAATGTCTACGCGGTGGCAAATGACCCTAAATGTATCAAGATTTGTTTGTTTGTCAACTATCCTAAAACAGGATACTTTACTTTTTTAATTATTATCTTGGC
>JAZHYW010052056.1:0-41634 GCA_037355805.1 Ixodes ricinus
AGTATTTTCCCAGATATATACGTGCGGTAGCAAACATCTCGATCAAGGCCGCTGCGACGTTTCATATAAATTTGCAAACTCAAATTCTGGGGGCCGGCGGAAAACAGAGCAGTCGTTCGTTGCAAATCAATTATTCAGCTTATTGTCTGTTTGGGGAACCAGCTGAGCAGCACACGAGTTATACAAGATTAGCAACCAAACATACCTCTAGTCCCGTAGCGTGTGTTTGAAAAGGAGGGGCGGGGGTCATTTTTGATGGCGTGCTGGGTGCCGCATACTATAGGAAGTATTCACTGGCGGAAATAGCTGTGCGCGACTGCTGAGCGCGTGCTGATGGCTAGCTTCAGGGTTCTTTTGCAACGTGCATTCCACACCGTCAAAATGGCCTGGTCTTAGCAGCCTATTAATGGGGCTCGTTCTGGGCATGCTCTTCAGGACAGCACCCACAAATATTGGCCCCAGTGAATACTCCTTATTGCCCCTGGGGCTGTACGATGTTTAGCCCTTCTCTAGAGTAACGACACCTCCTACATCCTGGTGCTTAAAATCATTGCTGCCAGTTATCTGAAGCTTGATCGGGAATCGCAGGAAACGCTTTCCCGTCCTCCAGGAATGTTTAAAACAGTTCGCCACAGAGCAAAACCGTATCGCCTGAGTTCCCTGACACTATAAAATCGCATCTTCGAATCGGCACTAAGCACCAAAATGGCGGCGGCCACAAGAAACGTGGGAAATGGGGTGCCGATGTTCTATTTAGTGGACTCTATATGCCCGTATCCACCTCAAGAACCTTCTATATTTATACACGGCTCTGCTCCCTCTTTATGCGGAGAATTAAGATATACGAAGGGCATTCATAAAGTTCGTATTATCGGCACAAAAAAATTTAAAAAGCGGAACAAAACAGGCATTAACATGAGCGCTCGTCCCTCTAGTTTCCGCACAGTGTACACATCGCGTGCTATAGTAGCGCGGAACGCCGCTAGGGAGTCGAAACCAAAATGGCACCACCCGTCGGTGCCAAGCACATGCAGTGATCCGTTTTTTTTTTTCATTTGAAGGGAAGCAACGCCAAGGATATTCATTCCAATCTGGGAGCGTTGTTCTGGGACAACGCCCAAGTTTATGAAACTGTGGTTAAATGGCGCTGACGCTTCCAGTGTGGCCAAACAAGAGGAAAGCATTTTAAGGACGACGACAAAGTGATTGCTGAAGTGGAGCGATTCCTGAACACTCAAAACGAGAAGTTCTAAAACAATGGCCTCCGGCATGTGGTCCATTGCTGGCAAAAGTGGGTAACCTTTGGTGGCGAACATGTAGAGAAAGTGCTCAACTCCTACTCGAGTTTGATTGCTGAATCTCTATTTCTTCGTGACAATGATACGAACTTTATGAACGCCCTCGTATGTAGGTCGCCAAAAACATCACTTCTTTCTCCGACAAGCAACTCTTGTAAGAACTACACTTCGCGCGGCGTGTGAACAATGCTTGAAACTTGGTAATATATACATATATTGTTACGAAAATGTGTGGCCGGCAGCAAATGACAATGACGCGTCCACTCAGTGAGATAGAAAGGATTTTATGGAAGCTGGGCCGTGCACGCGGAGCTTGGCGCGTGATGGTCAGGTACGCTACTGCCCCAGCGGCGTCGCCTTCTTGGTCACAATATATATATATATATATATATATATATATATATATATAAGAGAGAGAGAGAGAGAGAGAAGAGAGAGAGAAAGACAGTGAGACGGTATTCCATTGCAGCCTTGCAAACGGCGTCTCGCGAATTCCTTTCGCGTTGGGTAAGCAGGCAAACGTTGCTTTTCCGAATTGTGATTGGAGCATGGTATTATCTGCTCCATTTGGTGGGGAGAATCCACGGCGAATTTCTTTCCCATTGCATAAGCTTAAAACGTTTTTTTAGAGCGCAGTTCTTAGGCACCCGTTTCCGGCTTGAGCGGCGTCGCCGTCGGCGTCGGCGTAACCGTAAGGTCTACGTGACCCTCCAGTGTCACGTGACCCCCCCGAGTCGCGCACCCCCGAGGTCACGTGACCCCTCCCCGTGCCTTCCCCTCCTCCTCAAGAGCTGCGCTCTAATTCGGCGTTACAGGGAGTTGTAAACGGCCTTCACTTTTTTGGAATCATTAATGCTATAGAATCATTAATGCTATCTAAGAGAATTCACACGTCTGCATGCCGTTGATCACATGGCATGATAAAATAGAAAGATAAAATAGAAAAATAAAATAGAAACCCTGATGCGATCACATGGCAATGCGCCGAGAACGTGAGGGAGAGGACGAGACGAGAGCGCGCGGTGACGTCAGAACGCCGAGCTCCGGTTCGAATGATTAGTGGGTAGATCATGAGGCTAGAGCTGCCCTTCTCTCCACTGCACTCGTCGAACGCGTTAGAACGCGCAACCCCGGCGTCTGGCGTAATTGGCTCCCGCATTCGACGAGTGCGGTGGATACAAAGACAGCTATAGCTTTGAATCTAGCCTGCCAATCATTCCAATCAGAGATCGGCGTTCTGGTGTCCCCGCGCGCTCTCGCCTCCTCCTCTCCCTCATTTTATCGGCGCATAGTTTCACGGGCTTCTTCTGCCCGTCAGCCTATCTGCTACAGGTATGTTTATCTAACGTATTTCAGCCGGCTTTTTTTTTTATGCTCTTGATTGATAGCAGGAATAGTGCAGTCAAAAAGATAAAACGACGCCTACCCGATGCCGGCTCCGAGCTCGACCAGCGTCTTGCCAGACACGTCGGGTAGATGCGATAGGATCTCGGCGTTCTCTTCGCGGTTGAGCATCTGCGCCCTGGGATCGAGCATCATGCTCTCCAGGCTCGGGTTGAAGTGCTCCCAGTAGTCGTGCATCACGTCGCGAGTGTCCGCTTTGCCGCCATTGATTTGCAGCCTGTTCGCTGTAGGAAATGACAGAGGAAGTATGCTTCCGTGCGAATGCAAGTACTTCCCACTCTCTATAAGACGTACCACTGCGTAAATTGCAGTTTTCACACACACCAAAACAAAAAATATTGGTATATACAAGTCGTGTAAATCGCACTTTTGTATTCTTACGATGGGGCGGCGAAACTGCATTGATAAGCCTGCATACGTGTATTGTGATCGTGACATATGCGCAAGCGGGAGCGAGTTTCAATATTATCGTCAACGGATCGAACAAGAAATGTAACCAACCCGTAACAAATTACTAAAAAAAAAAGAAAACGTATATAAGTCGCAGCGTTGGATAACATTCACCAAGGCACAAATTGTTTTATTTTTTGTGCCCACAAACAACCTCTCGGTTTACAGTGTGGTGCACTAAACATACATGGAGTAAAACCTAAAAATACAGGAAACAACAAAGTTAAATAAAAAAATCATGCAACATGATCATAAAGCAAAAATTGATTGATTAGTTCGCATACATCCAGTCACGTAGATATAACATAAAATCATGAATGGATGAAAAGATGTCGAGGGTAATTTTTTTTTTAAATCATAAGCAATTTGCATCATTTGCAATGGGATTACAGCGGACAAGCAAGATAGATAAAAAGTTGAAATGTTTCGGTTCGGGCGAGAGGGAACATGAAACTCAATAGCAGCTGAATTTACTCTGCCATGAACAACTTTGTGAAGGAATAGAGAATCTCTGTCTTGCCTTCTCACGGCCAATTAATGCAGCGAAAATTTACGAAGCAATGTTTCATAGTGATCAAAATATCTCCTTCCAATGTAGCCGTCATATAAAATTCTTACCATTCGTTTTTGCACATTTTCAATAGCTAGCTCTTGCAACCGAGTCAATGAATTCCAAATGACTGAGGCAAATTCCAGTCGCGATCGAACCAGAGACTTAAATAAGACTAGCAAGCAACAGGGAGCTGAAAATTGACGACAAATTCTTGAAATCATTCCTAACGTCCTCAACGCTGCATTTACTGTAGCGAAGACATGATTGTTGAAAGAAAGTGAGCTGTCAATATACACTCCAAAGTCCCTGATACAGGAAACTGGACGAGCTAATAGACAGGAGCATACAATAATATAAAAGAAACAGTTTTTTTTTGTTATTTTTGTTGCAAAACTACAAAACTGTACTTGAGGTCAGCCTTCTGTGGCGATGCAGTCAATGCTAGGGGAGAGGGTGCACCAACCGCTGTACAGGCGCTTTCCTCCTCTCTTCGGATTGCCACAGAAAGCTGACGCTAAGCTGACAGTGCGGTAGAAGCTACGTGTCCATTGGACCAGTCATAGGCTTATATTTAGTCACGTAACAACCGCTGAGTTCCTCCCACGTATCCACAAGCAGAGGCGACGAAAGGAAAGCGGTTGAGTGGTCCGGCGAGCTCGTGGTTCCCACTGCACTATCAACTTAGGGGTGAATACGGGGTGTCTGAAAATACGTCTTTGACGCATCGGAACGCAAGGAGGGACAGGCCATTCGTTGATTTTGCCGACTAGCAACTACCAGACGCGCTCCAACGCACGAGGAAGTAGCGACCGATACGTCGTCTGCTCCGAATTGAGTCGCAGCTGAGGGGGAGGAGCTTCGTCGCACACGTGATCACTCCCTCTCCCCACGCCTCATCCCCTTCTCTCCTTCACCATGCTTTGCACTGACGATCATCCATTCCGTACCACCACGGAAGAAAGAGAGGGGAAGCTGTTTTTGTAGGTATTTTGAGTAAAGGAGTAATCTTCCATAATCTGCTAGAGGGAGAATAGCGGCGTCGCGGTACGTCTGGGGCACACAAAAGGGAGTCCGGGTGAGAGGGAAGTCCCCCTTTCCCTCTTCTCTGGTGGTGGCCGGAGAGCTGAAGGGATGACGTCAGGTGCAAAGCATGTATGAGTCCGGAGTTCTTCGTTCAGAACACGAGAGTGCCTTTCTTCCATATTTTTAAGCGATGGGGAAGAAATGTTGCCAGACGGAGCATTAGACACGCCTCTGCAAGCAAAATGCATTAGCGGATGTAGCCCGCAAGAGCTCACGATTGTACTCTATGGGAGGTAACATTTTCATAGTAGGTTGATCTATATGAAATTACGTCCATAAAAAGTAAACATTCTTTAGGTTTTCTTTCTCTCGCTTATTAGGGATTTCACAACTATGCATGTTCCCAAGAAAACGGGACATGCGGCGTCATTGAGACAGAATGACGGGACAGCAAAAATGAAACTCTAAAATGGGACTGGTCCGACCATAACTGGACATATAATCACCCTATTGTTATTGCAACTATTCCTATTACCTTTCCAGCGGTCATGCACAGCAAGGACGAAAGATGCTACAACGATTTGTTTTAACTTCATATAAGTACCGTCATGGTGTAGGCCATGACGGTACTTACACCGTCATGGCCTGCACCTTGTATCGCGAGCACGCAATACAAGAAAGTTTTCATTACAAAGTAAGGAAGTTTCATTACATTACATACTTATTTTACGCTTCCAGGAAGTTGTGAAAAGATGCCCACCGACATATAAAGCGTAATAAAATGGCTACCTCATTGATTGAATCAATCGATTCAACTGAGTTTTGAATCCCGTTCATTTGGGAATCGTCCGTAGAATACAGAAAAGCCTGAGGCATTCCAAGAGATTGCCTCTCGAAAACTCCATCTTCAGAGTTCGTGCGTTGAAGCGCGTGCTTTGCTCGCTTCCCGAAGCCGCGGGCACACACCTGCTGGACAATGGAAATCGCACGCTGCGCTGTGGATTTGTAATAATATTAATTCAACTCGGAAAGAGTTGCGACACCACACAAGGCGAGGAGCCCATACCAGGAGGTCTGCGGTGGAAAGGTAGCGCCTATCACCCAGGCGAAAATTGCTGAGTCACTGCGCTGTGGACTGATGAAGAGAGCTATTGCGCATGCCCAGAACAGCTTCCACGGACCAATAGACAAAGACTACAACGCACAGTAGGAGAATATGAAAATCCAAAAGGTTCATGCTTGACGCGAAAACAAAATACCAACGTTATAACACTGAAATAGAAAAAAGAAACGCCATTATTTACCTTTCATGAGACTCATACTGCTCCTCGAAACGCGCTCCGAAATAGGAGGCTTGAAATCCTTTGTATATTACTACAGTCCACGCACCCGTCAAAAAACAGCAGCAAACGTTGATAGCATGTGCTCGGCGCACGACCTTACATATATATAGTGTACGACATTCACTGGGCTTGTGGATACAAGGAAACGCCACGACGGACAAAAGAAAAAATCTGGGCAAATCGCGCGGTCTTCCGACATCATCCTTTGAAGCCGTGATGCCAGCGGTTAGCCTATCCGATAACGGTTAGCTTATCAATTGTGCCTCTAGATGAGGTGATCGCCTCGGAGCAAGGCCTGAGAGCGCTGGAATTTGTACGTCACCCACCGAAGTACGGCGGGGTGCCCAGATTGGACAGGCCGCGAAGTGTTTCTGTGGCTCTCTCCAGTGGCGTACCAACTTGTTTTTGAGTGTGGGGGGGGGGGAGGGGCAACCCCTTCCCCCCCCACCCCCCCCAAGGGCCGGGGGCGGAGCCCTTGGTATCCCTTGGGCGCCGCCGGCCAGTGTTTGCCCTGCCCAGTGGCGGCTGCTTCAGGGGGGGGGGCAAAACACATGCCTTGCCCCCCCCCACTCTGAGAGCTGGGGGGGGGGCAAGTGCCCCAATTGGTACGCCGATGGCTCCCTCTTATGGTTCCTCTCACTGACGTCACGAAATTTCGGCCCGGACTCGTGTTCTCAACCAGCGAGAGCACGAGTGCCAGCCGCACGCTCGTGTCCGTACCCCGCGGTGGCCTCCCGTACAGCTGACGTAGAAAACCAACACTATGGGCCTTGTTATTCAAGAGCTGCTGCTCGGACACTCTGTGTTTAGGAGAACCAATCGCCTGCTCCGAGGGAGGCTCCATTTATCTCAATCTCTCGAGACCGTCAGTTCTAACTGGAACACGCGTGTGGTCCTCCTGTGCTCATGCTTGAGGATGCCGCGCGGGTCTATCTTCTTCCGAAACATATAAATAGGTCTCGAGTGGCTCTCTCTTTTATCGGCAAGGTTCGGTTTACTGACCGGTTACGTAAACCACAAAGACAGGCCTTAGGCGCGGGGTGAGCAGACAATGGGCTGATTAGATTGGACCTTAGACTATGCGTATGTGGCCTAAAGCTGGAACGAGTTGCCGGGTAAACACGCGCTGCGCTGATAACTCTGTTTCAAGTCACCTGTTCCCTCGAACTGTCTGTTTCACTGCGCGAGGAAAATTCCCCCGGGGCGTGATTCACGCAATATGCATAGCTTGCATTGACGTCAAAGTCAGCTGCCATGGCGGTAATTTTCGCCGCTGGGCGTTTGCTTCCCGTGGCACGCGTTTCGCATTACCGAATTTGTGCTCCTCGACAAGGAGAAGTAGGGCTGACCACAAACATGGTGCGATGAAGACACGTGCACACAATTATTTAATTAAATTCTCCAAACTACCCATCTCCCATCCTCCCCTCCAATTCCCGAATCAAACTCTACCCATCCCCTCCCCTACCACCCCTCTTCAATTCCCGAATCAACTCTACCCTCCCCCCCCCTTCCATCCTCCATCTTCAATTCCCGAATCAAACTCTTCAGATCGTACTTGAATGAAGTAATCGATTTCGGCATCGTGTCTTTTCTTAATAAAGCAAACTAATGATTAACGTCTTGGGAGGGGGGGTTACTTACTTGATTTACGCTTTGCAGAAAGCTGAAACGAGGTGTGAATGTGACGATAGCGGTTAGTGATAGAATTAAAAAGTTTGAGACCATGAAGTTACCTGGATCGAAAGATGAAGCGAAAAACGGTATTTCTCAAGCCGACATGAATCCACCTATAGGTCTAATATTTGTCAGATGACACTGTGCTCGCCTGTGGAATTTATTTCATTGAAACCTCCTTAGGGAGGAGGATTATTCTTTCTTTGTGACCGTTCGCTGAAATAACTGCCACTGCCCACGGACGCCCAATATCATTTCTCGGTTTTACGAATTGGTGGACGTTTGATCAGGTACGCCAGGATTTTGATTCGGGTGGGGGGGGGGGGGACTAATGACAAAACGCTGTATGAGGGGGAGGGGGCGAGAAAATCTCAGCAAAATGGAAGAATTTTTTTTGGGGGGGGGGGAGAACTAGGTTCCCCCCCCCCCCCCTTACATACTCGCATTTTATCACCACCGATAGCGTCGCATGGACATGAACTTCCAGCTTCCTGCGAATCGTAGTTTATCTTTGAGGGCTCGAAAACAGGGTTCCTTTGCCAGCACACATGCTCTCTAAAAATTAGCATTGAAATTTTTTTTATAACTTTATTGAAATAAAAGTTTATATATAATCGTGTGTATCTTATGAAATTAGGTTTCAAAAACGGGTACTGCGTGACTGACAAGAAGGAATGCGAAAGGATTATAGCCCCGCGGGTGAAATGTTTTGCTCCGGCGGTGACACCACGCTCCACCACTGTGCAGGCGTGGCGACCCTGACGGCTTCACGGCTTCCGTGACGAAGCATCTGCGTTGCTGTGCTTTTCTTTATGTTTTATTTCTGAGGAGCGTCCGCTTTTACCTTGGGAGGCGCGTGCTTGATGGCGCACGCCGGTGCGATGCTCATCCAGATCGAAACAGCGAGGGTACTTTTGCTTCCCTGGTTTCCCAAGGAGCTTCAAAAAATGCGAACCTAAAAAAGTATTAATTTTTTTTATTTATTTTAATTTTATAAGTTGTGAATGCGAAAGCATGAATGCCGTTCTTCCGCTCCCTTAGTTTGTCTGCGGCGTACTGGCGTGGACGGCCACGTTTCGCTGCTGCCGAGGTAGCTGCCAACGTGCCGAGCGCGCGCACTCGTGAAGTGGCCGCTGTTGCGTTCGGGTGACGATCTCAGGTGCGGAACCAAGTGTCGGGGCTGTGGCTCGCTGCTAGCATGGCCCCGAGGAAACATGCCAGGAGGGGGGCGGGGGGGGGGGGGGGGCTACTGAAGTAGAACTTTTATATACAATAAATATAAAAGTAGCATGGTCGACTGGTTAATCGGCAATCGGCAGTCGGCAACTTCGGGCTCTCTGAGCCCATGTTATATAATCCTCCGAGGGCGAGAAGGCCCGCGGAGCGAGAGAGACCTTCCCCGGCGTTCGAGTGTTCACGTGGTGTTCGAAGTTCGGTTTTCGGGTGTTCTTTCAGCGAGGGGCAGATGATGTAATCCCTCGACGTTCTTGCCACGCTCGCTCCGGTGGATGATGTAAGGGGTCGACGTTCTTGCTGAAACCCAACACCGACCAGTGTTGCGGAATGGGCACCCCGCTTCCATTCCAATTCCATTCCGGGGAATTAGAGTTTTCGATAATTCAATTCCTTTCAACTCCTAGGAATGGCGACACTGGGCCCATTCCCACTCCTGGAATGGCTGAATCGTTCCATTCCTTTCCTCTAATTCCTAAACGTAAAAATTGGCACTTGACAACTGCGTTGCGTTGCAGGGTTGGGCAGAAATACCCAAAATGTATTTGGAAATACAAATACAGGGATAGATGAAAATAGTAGCTAAAATACTGATACTCAAGTCTGAAATATATTTGTAAAAATATATCGCGATACGTATCGGAAATACATTTTAAAAAGAGGCCAAAAGTCTTTGGAAATACAAATACAGGAACTTTTTAGGAGGGCAAAAATATAAATTCTGATAGTGCAATACATTTTACAAATTTCTTTGAGACGCCAACTGAGATGAGGCTTTAAGTTTGAAGTGGAAGTTCTTTGTTTTTCTTTTGTCCCAAAATTACTTTTCCGCTGGCTTGGCACTTCGCCTTGAAGGTGGTACGGTTCCAGACGAAGGGGAGTCTTCAATGGACTCAAAAAAAACGTTCCATCAAGAAATGACCGCGGTCCCTTCCCTGGCATCCTGTTTGTCTGACCAGTGATGCGAAAAGACTTCGACCTCTAAATAAATTCCATCAAAACATCACCACTTGCCTGTCCAATAAGGCCGCCCCTGTCAGCACGGGTCACATGACGTCTCGGTGGGATGAACTAGTATTCTTGTATCTGTAGGTGTTGCCTTGAACATGAAACTTTACCCACGCTGCTGTATGAAAGGACAATACATACTTTTGTTGTAGCTTGTAGGTGACCTCGTTGAAGACCATGCAGGCAGTTGCATTTGGAATTTTCGAGAATAGTGGACCACCTGAATCCTGGAGCAGATGTCTTATCTTCTGTTACGGTTGAAAAATCCCTGTTGTGACGGTCCTACCTGCCGACCCTCCGCCTCCAAAGCATGAATGGCAGTCCTCAAGTTTCGCCTAGCATCATCCAAACAGAGACCACGTGGATTGCGACCTGAGATGGCCGGCACAGGTGCGAGCTCTCCGAGAAACAGCGCGCTCGAGACGAGTCGCAGGTGTACGAAGTCTCGGTCCGTACAGCGAGGCCACGTCTGGATCACGTTCACGTCTACTGATGACGTGCCCTTGAGCCGTGCAATATCACATGCGCAGACGAATTCGGACACGTGTTGAACTTTACTGGTAAAAGGCGCCACCGCCTCCCCCCCCCCCCCCCTCTCCCTTCGTTCTTTGCTTTGACGCTTGTTTTTTGTATTGCATTTTCTTTTGTGTGTAAGTCTGTTAGGGCTCCACGGGGGATTGCAGTTTCCCTCTCATTTTATTTCCCGGACAACTGACTCTCTAACCGGCTCGGTATAGCTAAAAATAATAAAAAAAAATTACACCATCTTCCCGAGGGGAATTATGGGGTGATGCGGAGCATCGCGGATCGTTATTAACGTTGTTAGTAACGTTGTTACCTTGCGTGTTATTACGTTGTTAACTTGCGAATGGACGCCGCTTCTCGTTGCCGTAGTTCAGGGTCTGCCGCTCGCTTCAAGCGTTTGCGCTCAGCGTCGCGTGCCCTTCGCTGCGCAGCTTTGTCTTCAGTGGACGTAGCGTTGCTGTTAGTTTGTGGGGTGGTGCTGACGCTCAACCCACTAACTGACGGGACTGTTGCTTCCATCACACTTCATCGGAAGAACGGAGAGAAGTAGAGTCAACAGTGCTGAACTCGTGGTACAGCTTCTCGCTTGCCTTTATATTTAATTGCTAATCTTTTCCTTCCTTTTGCATTTCATTTTTCTTTTTCTCCTTCTTCCGTCGCGTCGGTTCTCCCCGCACCAGCCCCCGATAGCTCTCTTCTTTTAGATTTAGCATAACTTTTCTTCTGCTTATATTTACATCATTTCCAAATTATCCTCCTTAGAATTGGCAAGCATAGCTTCTCTTTGCTCAATTAATTTATTCCCTTCTTGACTGATTTCTTTTGGCCGGCCGGATTTGGGCTGCGGCGGACGCGAGCGGCCGAGAAACGCTAGCAGACGACAGCCGCGGAGTTGCGGGGAAAGCTCACCCCGCTGGAAAGCCCTGGCGTGGCGCTGCGACCCGCGCGCCCAAAACTATCCTCCTTTCACTCCTCCGGGGGAACGCGCGCTACCGCAACACCACCTAGATACAAAGCCGCAGCGCTTCCTCTCTCCCTTCAAGGAGCGTCGGCATGAGTAGGCTGAACTGGTAGTGCGCTTCTCCGCAAGGCTCCCCTTGACAGTTGGCTTCTTTGCAATGCACGTTCTCTTTTACTTTCCCTCTTTCTCTACGCTTGACGCGGCGCAAACAAAAAAAAAAGAAAAAAAGAAAAGCGCCACGGCGTCGCGTTTTTTTTTTCTTCTCTCCAACGGTCGTCCGTCGCGTTCCTTTCTTCGACGGCTTTTTTTAGCTACTCCTGCGGGTTGGCTCACGTGACAATGAAGCTGGAGGAATCAACGAGAACAACTCTAGATGCGAGTAGGTTTTGGACGCCGAGGGTCGGAAGTTCAACTCGCGAGTGAAATCGAGCACATTTTGGAATACAAAACTACCGCGGCCTCGTGTGTGAACGTGTGAGCGTTGCTTTTCGATTGTCGGTGCTGTCATTCCGTACAGATGTTGCTTATCCGCGCTTTGGCGGAAAACTGGATGGGAAAGTGTCCATATATGAGTTTCTGCAAGGATGACTACGAAAGATCTCGCTCCTTGACGGCATGGCAGGGTGAGAACTTTTCAAATATTTATAATCGTGGGTTCGTTTCTTGTTCTTACTTTTCGCTGAATGCATACTCGGGTCATTGAGCTGTAGTTTGGAGAGCATAATAATAATAATAATAATAATAATTATTATTATTATTATTATTATTATTATTATTATTATTATTATTATTATTATTATTATTATCTGCGACAAGCCGATGAAGGCTTGTCGCACAAGCCTTCATCGGCTATATTAGGGGTGTCGCGAACTTTTGTCGAACCAGATTTTTAGGTCGAACTTTCGGGGTTCGACTGGGTCGAACCGGTTCGACGAACCTTCGAACTTTTCACCAGATTCGACCGGTTCGACTTTGTGGACAGTGTGGCCAGACCTTAATACAAGCATGTCTAGGTTTGGAGAATTTTTTTTTATGCAAAGGGTTATTTTATTTTATGAACAGTTGCAATTAAAAGAAACCAATTCTAATCACTGAAGAAGTTAATAACTTAATTTTTTTGTACTGTATTAACTGAAATAACCAATCAGCGCTGCCCTTAATTCATCCCTTAGCCATCACCATCCAATCCGAAGCCAACTGGCCAGCCTGTCGCGCATGCGCACACGAGTCGAACCTCAATACAAGGTTCGTCGAAATTTCCACTAAAAGTTCGAAAAAGTCGAACCTGGTCGAACTCGAACCTCGGCCGGTTCGCGACACCCCTACTCTATATGTACTGACGATCGTTGTGACAATAAAAATTATTGTTATTATTATTGATATTATTTTTATTATAGCGCATTTGGCACATCAAATTCAAAAACAATTTTGGTGTTCGTGATCCAAAATACAAGATCGAAACAATGCCCGCGTTTTCTCTGAAAAACAGAAACCACTTCAGCTGGACTTTAAGTATTTCTTTTTGTATTTTTATAACCATTCCCGGTTACATTACACTTCTTCAAAATAATATGATTACCTTCTTTTTCGTTTTATTTCCTGCAGAAGCGGTCAGATACACATCCCGGATACTGCTTTGATGAACTCGGGCTGCTGTACGGCCTCCATGGGACAAGCTTCGAAGATCGCTTCGGAATGTATGCGGAGGGCAAGTTCGTCTGCTTCTTGCGCAGGGGGTAGCGGTGACGTCAGAACGCCGAGCCCTGATTGGCTGATCGCGGTCCCCTATCTGAGCGTCGTCTGCTTCTTTGCAACGTCGTCTGCTCGCAGCGTCGTCTGCGTCTGTCTTACCTTTCCTGCGACTTTCGAAAGTGCAGAGGCCAGATTCACGAAACGATCTTACGCCAAAAATATGCGTAAGACAAAACTTAAAAACAAATTCGTATTCACGAAACGGAATTTTCGTAAGTTTTGTGCTGGTTACGACGAAATCCTACGACAGCTCCGAAGCTACGCACTTCTTACGATCAAATCAGCATGGCCGACAGCGTCGCGGTCGCGACGACCAACGGACGTTTATTTTTCTACGTGCGCTTCTCACGCGTCCCGACTTCAAGCAGCAAGAAAAAAGTAAAAAGTACTTGAACCAGACCACGACGAACAAGAACGCTGGATCCACAAACACCCGGGAAAGCTCCAACGGCCACGATTCCACCGACACCGACCAAGCGAGCTCGGCAGATAGGCCTAGCAGCCACACAGACTCGGCGACCGTCTGCCCACGACCGGCTGGCGTGCTGAATGGAATATGCCCGCGCGACCCTTGTGAACCCTTCCCGTATTATACTGTGATCACTGACCTCAATTTTAGATTAAGAGGTCAATCTCTTCCTCTTGTCATCTCCTTGTTTTCCGAGGCAACGGTGACTCTCGCCGGTGAAAAAGCGGTGAATCTCCGACAGACGCAGGAAAGGTAAAGCAGCCATCGCTTTGACTAGCAGACGTAAAGCAGACGACGTTAACTACGCCAACCCGCCGACGCCATTAAAGAATGAGCTAGAGTCTTGCCGCACACGAAAGGAGGGAAAAGTATTCGAAGTGTCCAGCGTTACGTCCGACGTAACCCAAGTTACGTCCAAATCTCCGCCTTCCCTAGGTTCACGGGGAGAGAGAGGAGGGCAGGGGCAACACCACCTAGAGCTAAGTCCGCAGCGCTCCTCCGGTGACGTCACACGAGTCGGCTGGCGAGCGCCGCGGAAAAGTGCTGCACTGAAGGCGTCGCGCATAGATTTACCGACGTAGAATGGCATTTTTATTGACCCAAACGTTTGTTAATTGGTAAAACAGGATTTATAAATATCTATATGACTGGAAAACATATTTTGTTACACGGGCAGCATATTAGGACGTACAATTATTCTTATGATATGAAAGAACAAGGTTAACGACGTTTCAAGAGAGATGGGTTTTCGTTTTAGGCATCCAAATCTTGGGTGCTTTAATTATCTCTAGGAGTGAGAAGACACAAACAAACAAAAAATAAATGCCCTGAAACGTTATTGTAAGTGATGGGACCCGCCAAAATGCATAACAGCAACAATCAAGTTGGTGATGACATGTGTGGTTACTGAATTCGTATGTGAAGCTAATGAAAAGAAGATTATTTAAAAAATGTGGACTTTTGGAGCACGAAAAAATGTAATGTGTTGAAATGTATTTTTTACCAGAAGTAAACATATGATAATAAAAACAAAACTGCAGGCGAACTGGGGAATGTTTATCATAAAGTAATTAATCCGAGACTGAGACACGAAGACGAAAAATTAAACGCAGAAAAGACACAAAAAAGAGGAAAGACGCCGCCTAGATCGAAGTGCACAAGTTTTGATTTAACCGAGTGCAGGCAAACTTAGCAAACTTAAAGCATAATTTTCAGTAAGGGACACATGCAGCTGTGGGAGCTTCATGCACACATCTACCCGCGTTCATTCACACTACGAATAGATGCTGTGAATATAAGTTCTCTCACCTTTGAAAGCTTCAAATTGTATATTCTCGTGTATCCATACTTTCTTCTTGTATCCATCTTGACACAATTCAAACACAAGCAACTTAGATGCCGCTCTGTAGCTTTCGCGACACTAAGACACAGCACATGTACGGCATGTAGACTTTAATGCCGCTTCGCAATAATAATGCTATGACAACTGTTGCACTGAATATAAAATAATTATTTAGATTTTAGGGTTTCACATTTTCTTTTCTTTCACTTGGAATTAGCCTCATAAGCTTTTCGTTCACCCTTCCACAATAGTTTTTCAGCACAATGTTCGCGCTGCACCAGAACAAGTTCTTCAGCACGAGCTCACTTGTGTGTCCTTCTTCACATGCGTCGAAGTCAGAAGTCTCGTTGGTAGACAGCAGTTCCATTGTAAGCTCGGTGACGAACTGACGCTGGATCGGAACCTTCAGAAACTCTGCCTGCTTGGAGAGTTCTTGAGCAACAACGTAATTGTGTGTCATGGCATTAACGGCGAACATAGTTGGATAAAGGAGCCCCCTCGATCCAATTCCTTGAGAAGAGAGTAGTTCTCCTGTGAAACTGTCGCCGTCTTATCTTCTTCAGTAAGCGCCGCCCTGCATTTTTGACATTTCGGCTTTTTCAAAGCGGCATAAACTGCGTACCCTGCCACGTAGACTAGGACTGGGATGGTCTAATTTATCGCTTGTGACACTGCCTCTTCTGTAACTATACTATGTTGCAGCTGGGCCGTGGCGTGTCTACTTGTTTTTCAAGCTCCTCCCATCGCTCGTCTTCACACGGGATTGTCGGCAACGTACTCTGCAGTCGCAGCTTATTTTCACCTTCATAAAGCTGCCTTATAGATATGTGATATTGCGAGCCAGCCAGCTGCCTGTACTTCCCGAAACGGTCTTCCAAGCTATCAGTCTGAATCTTTCCCAGCAGGACATAGTTCAGCCCGAGTTCAGTGAAGCAGTATTCGGTGATCTCTACAAGTGCACGGGTTGTTTGACGGAGTGCTCCGTGAGTCTCCTTGGTTAGCGTGCCACTGGTAAGGTTCTCGCTCTCCCATACGTCAAGCCAGGCGTCCAGCCAGTCAAAAAGACTGCACAAAAAATGCACATTGGGATCGTCCTCTGCAGAAGTCACTGGTTCTTGAAAGTCGTCTCTGAGTCGCGTTCCTTTGTTCGGCGTCCATGTTAAAATTTCCTTCAGATTTCGAGACCTCGACGATTTCATTGATTCCTTTAATAATATGCGCCACAGATGTAGGAACAAGAGGGGGACATAGAGCGAAGGCTACAGGCTCCTGACTGTGGTTTTGAAAACGGGAGCTTGCGCTACAAAGATACGTTTCTAAAATTAAAAGCGAGAGCTAGCTTGTGCTTGTCGCCTTCGCTGCCACGTCAGCGTAAAATTCAACGAAATAAATTCAATAATTAAAAAAAAAATGTGAAAAGATATGAGAGTTCTCACCCTGGTATGCGTCGATAGAACCAGGTTTTTTCGAGGAATCGCCCGCACCCATACTTTTCGCAGTTCTTCATCCTCCGGGAACTTAAACACAGACACTTTCTTCGACGACGTTTCATAGTTCCCATGGCACCCAGGGACACAGCATTTATGAGGCATGGCTAGCCCGAAAGCCGCCCGTAACTTGACAACCACCACGCGTTAACCGCCACGCACACCAAACACAAAAGACAAAAGAGACGGTTAGAGCAGTTCGCGTACTCCCGCCGCGAGACTTGTGCAAGCCGCCGTGCGCAAAGGAGGCAAAAATTGTCATTGCGCAACTGCCCCGGGAGAACCCTGGGCTCGGAGAAAGCTAAAAACAAAAACAAAAAAGGCCGGAGCATGCGCCGCTTGGCGTCCTCGGGAAAACACATATAAGAAGAAAAAAAAAAAAGAGCATGTGTTGCGGAGAAGCTTTCCTCTCAGGTCGGCCCACTCGTCGTGAATCTGTGACGTCACAACCTCCGAGCGCTACGGCCTTTGCTCTAGGTGGTGTTGGCGGGGGGGGGGGGGAGGGTTAGTATACGCGTTTCAGTGCTCCGTCCGGACGTAACGCTAGCCACAGCGAAAAGTATTTGGGAGGAACTTGCGGCCACTAACACGCTCACTCTCGGTTCTTAGCAAACAAACCTTGGCGCCTCGGGACACCCCGCCAGTGAGTCCTTCGACTTCCTCCTTGATGCGCGTCTGCTAGTTGTTAGACAAAAACAACGTACCGCTCGAGTTATTTCGTCTGCCCTCTCCTAGGGCTCTGAAAGGCGTAAGTCGAGCTCGCTCGTAAAGACCTGCACTTCCGAAAGTCGCAGGAAAGGTAAGACAGACGCAGACGACGTTGCGAGCAGACGACGTTGCAAAGGGCAGACGACGCTCAGATAGGGGACCGCGATCAGCCAATCAGGGCTCGGCGTTCTGACGTCACCGCTACTTCCTTTCTCATGCGCAGAAGACGAAAATGAGCCCACTCAACTGGCTTGCTTCTAATATCACGTTTCTACAAGGCACATTTACGAAGGTGAAAACAAAACACTGTTGAGGAGCACGCTGTCAACGATAACTACAGCTAGCAAGGATGGAAACTACGAAGATCTTCCCAAGCAAGCGGATACTTGACGCCCTACCTGCAACGTGATATACCTGCAATGTGGCCCTGGGCTGTAAAAAATAAGACACAGCCTCCCGGCCCTGGGCTATGTGGCCAGCCGTGCAGTCTACACCACCTTGGAAAACCTGAGGGGCGAAAAATGCAAGGCCGCATCGACAGCACGAAACAAGTTGGCTACAGTTTGCTCGCACAGGAAGACTGTGCTCTTGCAATGAAACTCATTATAGAAGGGCTTGTTTTTCCTGGTGTAAATGCTGTAAAACACAACTATGTTGTTCACCAATTGGTGATGCCCAGCCAGTAGCGACTTGTTACATATCTCATAATGGAACTACTCGCCAAAAAGGAGACTTCCGACTTCGACGCCTGTGAAAATTAACATACGAGTGAGATCATTTTGAAACACGTGTTGTCACAAGAAAACGCACAAGCATTTTCTTGTGACATTTTTGCAGCAAGATGAATGTTCACGTTAATGCCAAGAATGCCAAACAAAAGAAACGGAAAGCTGAAACTCTGCAATCAAAGACACTCGCTGCCAACCATCACAGATGTCAAGAAGCGACCTCAGACCAAGGAAGAGTATGTCTGACGCCTGTGATGATGAACCCATTGTGAGTTCGAGCTGAAGCATGTGTTGGACTGCAGTGAAAACATTCAACTGAGAAACCTTTGTTGCAAGATGACAACAATATTATAAATGCCAGTGCAAAATTAAAAAAAAAGCTAAGGGATCAAGGCTATACAAATTAATTCCTGTGCGGCCAGCAACGTGCTTGCGCTTCGTCCTCATGCAAAGGCAACTGCTCCTTGAAGTTGGTGAATCTGTGTGTGTGTGTGTGTGCACAGATAGTCAGTGTCCTTGTAGCAGTCTCTTAGGTATCTTGTGGTGCTACAGCGTAAATGCCGACATGCTGCACAAATATTGTGTGTCTTGGTGTCACAAAATCTACAGCATCTAAGATGCATGTGTATACATTTTTTTCAAGACGGATATTTGCACAACTTATGGATACCAGGAGGCTCGTTTCGCCGTGTTCAAAGGTGACCAATTTCTTATTTACGACTCTCTTCTGTATTGTACATGCAAGCAACTTTGGATATGAAGCTCCCGTGCCCACTTCTGTTTGTGTACAAAACTTGTTTTTAGCCGCCCTAACACACCTGTGTCGTTTCGCAGACTCAGTACTGTCGAAGTACATCAGCGTATGGGGCAACGCTCAGGTATTACGGTACTTTTGTTGCAAAGATGAAGTTTTCACATTGTGACATTTCCAAGAAACGGGTCACAGGTGGTCTTTCAATGTAGCAACCAGATAGGTTGCTGTAAAATACGTACTATATTTGAACAGGCAGAGTGCATTGAGTTGCTGAAGCTATACTGATTTATCACAGGTCTAAGAAAAGTTTGTTTTGGATTAATCCAAAATATGTGCAATACATTTTTCAAACTATGATATCTCAAAACCCAAGAGACCACATCACAATTTTAGAAGGTTGTTACTTTGATATTTGTCTGGCAATTCGGGTCCCGTTACTGTTGCATCAGGTGTCCCTAAGGGTAGTGTACTTGGGCCTCTATTGTTTCTAATATATATCAATGACCTACCATCATCAATTAAATCAACAAATAGACTTTTCGCTGATGCTTGAGTTATTTACCGGAAAATTAATACACCTATAATGATCACAATATTGTCCAAGACATTTAGATACGATATCATCATGGTGTTCCCTATGGCAGATAAACATTAACACTCGTAAACGCAAACAAATGTCCGTAACTAAATCCTCCACTAAAACACTAACCCAGTACACATTACTTTCACAACCACTAGAACACTCATTGTCATACAAGTATTTGGGCATGTATTTTACAGACTCATTATCATGGATTGAGCAAATAACAAATGGTGCACTAAAAACACTTGGTTTCATTAGAATGATTTGATGGACATTATATCTAGCCCCCATTGAAACAAAACTGCTCGCATACAAAACATTTATCCTCCCAAAATTAGAATATGCAAGCATAATTTGGAATCCACACCTAAGTTACTTAATCTCGAGGCTCGAATCTTCAGAACAAAGCAGCCAGATTTATATGCAGTGCTTATTCATCCAAAACTAGTGTCTCCGCTTTAAAAGGTTGCATAAATCCTCCTTGTCTAGAAAGAAGACGAAAAATAGCCTGATGGTGTTTTTTTTCAAGATGTATATTACTTGGATTCCGACTTTCAATCTACTTACTGCTGGGCTGCCAATTTTATATCATCCATATTAGATAATTCCTGCAAGACTGAACCATTTCAGTGCCATACTAACACTTTCCTCTTTTCTTCCTTAGTACTTTGCACCACTGACTGGAACAAACTACCCGACCATATTTAACTCAGTGATATCCCATTTCATTTAAAAAAGTGCATCAATTTGTGTAACTGTGAACCTTGATTTGTAAAACTGCATCATAACAATAACATACAAATAAGCGTTTTCTTTTGTGTGTGTGTGTGTGATTTTCACTTGTTGGTGTCTGTTTTTGTTATGTTCTATTGCTTTTTTTATTTTTGAATCCCCCTTGATGTAATGCGTCTTCGGATGCCTTTGAGGTGAATAAAATGAAATGAAATGAATGCCTCTGCATCATTTTTCCGAGTGTTACTGTAGTTACTTTTATCTGGTCCTACTACTTCGATTATTGCCATTTCATAGGGATTCTTTTTTTATACAACTCCCATGTCGTTCAGAGATAATTACACCACCCAGTTTATCGCTTAAAAAAATAACACATCTGTGTCAAGATATCACATTCTTGTATTTCACTACAATAATTGTAGGTTATAATAATTTTCCTGCGTTCTAAAATTTGTTCTTTAAATCACTCGGCGTTCACAGCTCTCATGTTAGCTCATAAAAAATAAATAGTGCGAAAAGTCGCGTTTCTACGACGCAAAAGCTACGCGCGAAGCCTTCAGCTCGGCTTATTCGCGACTCCAGCGAACTATAGGGGCGCGCTGGTCAGGCAAAATGGCGGACGAGAGGAGGTCGTTTTCGTCGTTCAACACGCGGACCACCATAAATGTCTTGCACTGCAGCGTAAAATCGGTGTTACATATGAAAGCAAAGCGATTTTTCGAAGGTAGAAACCTTCTTCTAGTCAGTGCGTAGGAATGACACGGCGGAAGCATAAAAATAATTACTGGGAACGATGTTTGTTTCTATGCTGCCTATGCGAGAACCAAGCAGCGATAGCAGACGACAGAGTCGAAACGACCTCCTCTCTGAGCTTCTCGGCTTCGCCGCTACGCGGCGTCGATTTCGCTGGAGTCGCGAATAGCGCGGCGCACGTCAGCCTGCTGCCGTGACGTCACTGGAGGCGTGTGCTGGCCTTCTCCTCTAGGTGGTGTTGGCTACGCTTGAAACGAGAGAGGAGACTAGAGGAGGAGAGTTGGGCATGCGCGCGCAGTGCGAGTCGAAGCGAACCACGCGAAGTGCACGCAGCTGGTAGAGAGAGCGAGCGGAGAGAGTAACACGCAGGTGTTGGAGAGAGGGAAGGAGGAGAGTTGCGCGTGCGTAGTGCGGGTGCGGACTACGACGCCGCGGGACATAGACCCAAGCAAGAGATGCTCCGCATCTAAAAAAAAAAAAAAATTGAATAGAAAATATAAAGAACCCGGCCCATTCCATTCTGAGCAAAAGGCATCTAATTCCATTCCCATTCCATTCCCCTCAACGTTGCCGCCATTCCATTCCCATTCCATTCCGGGGTCATGGAAATGCGGAATGATTCCGGAATCATTCCAACTCCGGAGTGGCAACTCCGCAGCACTGACACCGACAGGCACGCACACGCACGCCGGTGCTTCTCCTTGCGAAGGCTGGTGGTCCCAGGTGGTCTCGTGGCCTCTGGGAGACGTTCTTTGGTGTTTAGAGCCCTCCTCGAAGGCCACCACCGGCCCGATGACTCAAGGGTCGGTCTCGGGAATTTGAACGTGACTGTCTAGCGCTGTTGGCGTGCGCCGGGGTTCAATGTGACAATAGGCTTTGCTGCCGTTGGCGACAGGTGAAGGCCAACTCCTAGGACGGAGCCAAGGAAGCCAGTCGTAACACCGCAACGCGCCGAGTTTGCGCGTGCGGGCTCTCCAGCTGCTCCGCTGCCGGGCCGCTGCGTGCGCTGCGCCGCCATGGTGAGAGCTCCTCTGGTGGCGTTCCTTGGAACTACGCCGCACGAGAGCCAATGAAAGCCTTGTTCCTTGAAGCGCCAGCCAATGGGAGACTATCCATCCGATTTCTGCTACAGTCGACAGGCTTCGCTCCATTGGGACAGGGGAAGGTGCCGTTTGGCGCGGCTTCAAAAGCCGATGACGTAGGATCGCTCCATGGGACAGTTAATGCTTTCGCATTAAAAGAAAAAAAAGTAACAGCTAAATCTTCGTTACCAAATCCTTCGTTGGCGGAGAAAGGATCACATGCGCGAAAGTTCGCGGTACGCACCGATTTCGGCGGCAAAAGCGCAGAGTCATCGTCGCCTGAGTCCAATCGGAGCGCTCCGTAAATCCGCGGCCCCAACTTTGTGTTTGAAGAGTCTGGGGTCCCAGGAGGCTTCTTGAACCTTCGGACATGGTGTGTGCCACTTAGACACAGCATGTGCTGATTGCGTTATTTTTATAACGCGAACGCAGTTTTAATGCGATCGTGAGCAAACAGACGACACGGCAAGGAGGACGCAACGCGCGCGCTTCCGAAGGACTTGGATTTTCGTGCTATCGATTGTTGCCGTTGGCAGCGTGCGACATCGGAATAAATTGGTGGTTATCAAATAGCCCCGACTTTATCACTTAATAAATTTTTTTTTAAAAATTATGTTCAATGATTATGGAAAAGTGCTCAAGGTGTTGGCACCAAATTTGGAGTGAGCTACACGAAAGTAATCTTTATTCGGGTTCTACTACGTGGAAATCGATATGCAACTTACACAAACAGCGCTCAGGAAGAGCAGCCGGGCTAGAGCACTGCACGGGCCGGAATTTCTAGGCCCGGCCCGACCCGGCCCGGTAGAGGCACGGCCCGGCAGAAGTTTTAGACAAGTCTTAGACAAGTTTTAGACAAGACAAGCTACACGAGTCCGAAAAAGTTTGCAGGCTTTAACCTAAAAACGGCCTAAGCATAAAGCGAGCATATCTTATTTAACTTTCTTCATGATGAAAAACAGCGCAGAAACACAGACACAGAGGAGAGAAATACACAAGTTGCTGTTCCTGTGTGTTTCGCGCTGTTTTTCATCATGAACGTTTACCAACTAGCCGAACTGTCCATTCTTTTTTTTAAATTTCTTTTAAAGTTGGATTGAGTTTTTTGACACGATAAATATCCCGACTTAGGCAATGTATTTTCAAAAATCTGTGCAAAATATGCTAATTTTTTTTTGTTCCATTCGTTTCACAGACAACTTTCCTTTCTACATGTTTTTGTCAAGAATCAATCACAATCACGCTAGCGCATCTTCAAAAAACTGTATAACCATAAAATTATCTATAGTTAGCTTATCTTTGGTGGCATAGTAAGGCTCCCTGCACAAAGTGCAAAGTCAAACTCACGTTTTTTTCTGATTTTTTTTTTTTGTTTGTTTAAAAAACAGAGAAAAAAGACACTCATGTTGTACTCTGCGACTGGACTGCCCTCGTTTTCTTGACCGCACTCTCCCACTCTGCTGGTGCGATCAAAACATTTCCTTTTATCCACCAAAAAAACTTTCCAAATGCAGGAAGTCTTTTTTTTTAACGGCGTTTTAGCGATTTTGCATTTTGCTCGTTTGTTTTCATTGAACCTAAAATATTAATAAGCACACCTTTTGTTATCAAGGGTTTAGAATTTGGCGGCACACGACTGCCCAACCTTGGCCCGGGCCGGCACGGCCCGAAAAATGCTTTTATTCAAGCCTGAGCCCGGCCCTAGGTGCCTACATGTTTCCAGCGGAGCGGCGGAAACATGTAGGCACCCTGCCCGGCCCAGCCCGAGAAAGGCATGCTGCCCGGCCAGAGCCCGGCCTCCAGCAGTGCTCTATGCTGGGCAGTGAAAGAGAAAAAGAGGGGGGGGGGTCGCCGCCGGGCCACCGCCTCGGGTGCCGCTGACCCTACATGGCGCCACTGGTTGCGCCTCCGTGGTAAGTTCTAGCCATTGCGGTGCAAAGGTACACTAAATGTAAAAACTATGCAGAGCAGAAATAATGTTTGTTTTGTTTTATATCATCTTGTACTGCCAAAATAAAAGAAAAAGAAACAAGCAACATCATTTTCTTGGTCATGAAACTAAAATCGATGAAATCTAATCAGCTGAGAAAACCACCATAAAAATGCATAAGGTGAAGGAAGTGCTGAAAACCTTTACATGGGTATCAAAATGCATCAAAATGCCCAAATTGGTGCCATTTTTCAATACCTGCATGCACAATCAGTTGATGTTTTGACATCAAAACTCATTTACATGGCACTACAATGAGCCCGACCCCTTCCTCACGGCACAATGCCCTCCCCTCCCAGGGGTAGTGACATCGTCAGTTGCTTGTCCCGTTATTGGTTGAAGTTGCTTTGTACTGCACTTCCAAGCACTAAAAAATGCTTTATACATTTTTTAGCAGATCCCTATCCATGAATGGTTCTCAAGATCTTTGAACCACCATGGACAGCGGTGTAGACTTTCCATTTTCCCGGGGGGGGGGGGGGTGGCAGGCTGAGAAGTTTTCTCGGCGGGGGGGGGTGCTGAGCTTTACCTTTTCGCCAGAACTGGAGATTGAAGCTAACGAATGCAAGCTGGGATTCCATTTCCCACGTATTTTGTCAATAAAGGCAACGTGGGCGTTATTTTGTTTACATGCCACTACTAGAAGCTTGTTACATGGCACGTAAACATCGTCTCGGTAAGGATCATGCGCCCGTGGCCTAAGGGGGGCTCTGCCCCCCCCCCCCCCCCGCCGGATCTCACCAGGGGGGGCATCGAGCCCCGATGCCCCCACGAAGTCTACGCCTATGACCATGAAGCTTCTGGTGTTCGCTTTCTCCATATTACAAGTCTGCCAATGCCACACTCCGGCGCTGCATACATACGTGAAAGCCCAGGTGAGACGAAGTATGCATTCAAAGAAAAACAAAAATGGAGACTTTGTGAACACACAGGTACTAATTTATTTCATAACTCAACATAAAAAGAGAAACATTCTAGTACTTCTTGAGTGTTTTCCTGATAAGGGCCATGCGCTGAAAAGGAAGTAGCAAGAAAAACTGCTAGCAGACTGTTCTGCACTAAAGGAACACTGCACTGAGGGCCAAACTGAGGTGCAATCTGCTCTTTCTAATGCGCTAGAAATTTTCCTTAATCTACAGCTTCGCTTTTGTTCTGCCACAACAGGGTACTCCAAACGAAGTGACTCTAGTGAACAGCAAATTGAGCCTGCTAACAACTACGACTGCAACAGGTAGCAAGTCTTAAGGAAGAAAAGAAATGGTAGGAATAGGAAAGGTAAGATGTCACAAGTTCATAACAGCATGATCCATAAACAGAGAGGGTCCAGCAATTCACCTGCTTGTGTGCCTCAGTACTGCTCGATTTCTTGTACGTGCTGCAATTCATCAGCACCAAAGCCAGGAATCCACATGTTCCAGTTTTTCTCTGCAGTATGGGAGAGAATGTAAGTAATCAGTACCATTAGAAACATATTTTATGCTGTCCTAACAGCAGCTCTTCTGCTCAAAAACCAAAGCTACAAGTCTAGCCACAGGGTCCCCCTCCCTCCTAGCACCTTTACGAGTGACAAATGACACTTTAAAAATACAACTCTCTTATACTTTTATAATGCGTGCAAGTAACATTGATTTTACCATATTTTATGCACTATACTTCACAGATTATCTAAACATGAAGACCATAAAAGAATCTGTTTGTAAAAATTTCCCGTCGTCAGGGTAGTTGTCGCCCAGTGCGGTTGTCAAGATCACATTGGATTGTGCTGGGCATTAGTCAGCAAGAAAAGCATAGACAGTCGCTGCTCTGCTTTGGCCCTTGATGCCCCTGGGGGTGACGCTCAAGGTACCAATAATGATCAAGTCTGATCTTGGTGGCTCAAATGCCCAATGCTTGCAGTTGTAAAATCGTTACTCGTGGGTAAATAAGGGAGTGGGACCAAGGAGTCTTTCTGGATCCATGGTTGCGACGGCTTCAAAATAAGAAGGAGTGTTCATGCTCATTTTCATTTCTTTTAAAGCAATTTCAAAAAGACAGTTTAGAGATGTCTTTTATCAGTCTGCACAAAGTCCTAGTGATTTTGGAATGAATGACTTGTCATTTTCAACACCTAGCGGGAATTACCCAAAGAAATTTTTCCAGCCATAATTTTCCTCTGTGCAGTCTGGAACATATGCTACACCAAGAAATAACACTAAATGCCAAGGATTGTAAAACCAGGCAAGTATGTGCAATACTCGACTGACAGAACCATCACCTCCTCCAACTGACGATATACATAAATAGTCTACACTTCGTGAACATGCCATTCACAGCTTCACAAATTGGTCAGTGATTTATCCATACACCTGCCCCATAGTAATGAAATGAAAATTATTTTGTGCAGCAAAAAATATTTTATGGTAAATGAGAATCTGCCCTCTTCTCCTCCTCTCTCCTCTCCCCCCCTTCGCCAAAAAAAAGGGTTGTTAGCTTATAAAAAAACATATATACGATATATATATACAGAGTGTTTCTTTTAAGCTTAACAGATTTGTTTTAAAAATCAGTGAAAGCTACACTTATGCAGTTTGTGCAGGCGAGTTATACGTCCAGGTGGAAGTAGTATAGGAGGCTAATTGTAATGATCTGTCAGCTAAATATATAAAATTTGTTACTTATTTTTTAATTAGTGAAAATAGACAGATGGTTGCACCCACCGAAAGGTGCGACGAAGACCAATACCTAGAGTGAGCGATCTTTCCCCAAACGTTGAGATGGGAAAACCATTTGCAGCTGAGTGTCAAGCAGTTTTGGCGGTGTCGGCGATCATCTGAAGTTGGAGGTATCACGCTGATCTCCGCCCCGTGTCGACTCAGAAAATAGATTTTCGTATTCTTCTCTGTGATGAAGAAAAGACGGCTGACATCAGGTACCATGGCATTTGCCGTCTTTAATGCGTGGTTGAGGAGTTTCCCTGGTAAGAACAGGAGGAATGCAGCGGCGGGCCATGTCACCAAATCGGTGGTGGTACCAGCATGATCCGCTTGCTTTGGCGGAAGGAGATCTGCTTGCTCTGGGTCGGAACCTCCACGAACCTTGACGGTTTCTTGAGAAAGATGACGCCGTGACACGGAGGGATGACACCTCAGAAGAGAGTTGGTCCACCTTTCTCGAGAGCTGTAGGATCGACGTCGTTGAGTTTCTTTAGACTATCAACCGCTTGGTTCGATGAAGGTGTCGTTGAAGTGAGAGTTGTGACGGCAGGTGTATTCACCACCATGATCCTATCAGCCATGCGAGCCAAGGCCTCGGTAGATTCTATTTCCGAAGCGGACAGGATCATGCGGACGTTGTTTGGGAGCCTCTGAAGGAATAGTTCTCGGAAAATTGGTTCCTCGACTCTGTCCGATCTGTCGCGAGTAGCCGATGCATACGTCGCAGAAGGTCCGTTGGTTTTCGATCACCCAACTCTTCCGTTGTCAAGAGCTGTTGAAGTTGGCGTCGTTCTGACGCCGTGGTGCGGCGAATCAGTTCATCTTTAAGGTGATCAAATGGATTGTCTGGTGGTGCACGAAGGATGTCACGGACAATTGCGGCTGTTGCCTGGGGTAGCGCGGCTACTACCAAGTCAAAACGGGACCCTTGGGAGGAAATCCGATGAGAACGGAACAGGGCCTCGACATGCAAGAACCAGAGTTCCGCTGCCGCCATCCCAAAAGGCAGGCAGCTTGAAACTTGGGGTGGCGATGTGTACAGCCGGCAAGATAGGATTGCCGGCGGAGGAATCGGTGGGCAGTCCAGACTCCGTCATTGCTGTCGAAGAGATGTGGCACGGTTGATGAAAAGCTAGAGGTCCGAGTCCGGGTCACCAATGCAGCGCAGAAAACACGTAGACGTCCATGCTACTAAAATAAAAACCTATGTAATCATCATTTTAAATTCGGAGCTAGCTAACCGAGCGCCGAGATCAGTTGGAATGGGAATGGCGGTTAGCCAGAGCGCCGGCCTCGGGATGCGCGTGTTCATGCCTTAGTGGTCTTTCGCACGTGCAAAGGCGCACTGACGCTTGTCGGCGATGTTTTTCTCTAGTGGCATATCTTGTTGGGTCTTTTGACCGCCACAGTTCCAATTAGAAACTTGCTAGCCATCATCGAAAACCACTAAATCAACTCTTTTTAGGAAGATATGAGACAGGGGCAGCATTTTACGGCACTCTGCAAAAACGCACAGCTCGGACGCGCTTCTAGGTTTCGGCTTCTTATCGGAGCGCATCTTTGCGCCTGCAGTCTGGCCCCGGCAGTCGCGGCGCAGGGCCACCCCTCGCCTCTCTCGTAGAATGGAAAGTAGTGCGCACGTCTGTTGCGCTTCTCAGCCACTGGGGAGCAGAACCGTGGGCGCAAAGATGCACTCCGATAAGAAACCGAAACCTAGAAAGGCGTCCAAATAGAGTGTTTTTACGGAACGCGTAACATGCTACCCCTGCGTTATATCTTACAAAAAAAAGTTGATCTAGTGATTTTAGACGACGCTCAGCAAGTTTCTATTTGGAACCATGTTTATTTTCACTAATTAAACCCCTATACATACTATGTCCTACTGACCATATAGCTCACCTGCACAATCTGCATAAATGTAGCTTTCACAGCTTTTTTGAAAAAATCTGTCATGCATAAAAAACACCCTGTATATATAAAGAAGGGTTTGTTGCTCCTGCCCAATATCCATATGCAATCTCCTTGTTCCATCCTTTAAAAATGCTTTTGAAGTACTATGCCAGTGAGTTCTTTAGATGGGTTGAGAGTTTGCAAGTGAAACTAATAAAGTTTCACATTCAAATAATAATAACAAACATGACAGCTTCATCCTGTCTTGTTTGTTTCTTCACTTGTCTCGCTGTTTGAGTTGTTTTCATCATGTTTAATAAAGTGGTTAAACATATAAAATAGCGAAAAAATACAAGGACAAGAAGTATATTAGGACAAGCGCTTAGCTTTCAACTAGTTTTACTCAGGAAAAGCAAGTATATATACACACGACAGGCAAAGCAGCACCACATAAAATTGATTAATTTTTTGCCCGATCAATTAAAAACTGAAATTCATTACTATGAAGACAATGGAAGTGTCACTGACACATGCCGTCCCACTTTTTTAAAAAAAGAAAGCTTCAATAGCTCTCAAGCGGCCGTCTCTTGGCTTCTCCCAGAACACAGCCACACGTGTTGCAATGTACCGTATTTACTGCATAATGAACGCACTTTTTTCGGGGGAAAAAAGTGCGTTCATTATGCAGTAAATACGGTGCATTGCAACAGCGTGTGGCTGTGTTCTGGGAGAAGCCAAGAGACGGTCAGCTTGAGAGCTATTGGAAGCTTTCTTTTTTAAAAAAAAAGTGGGTTCGGCATGTGTCAGTGACACTTCCATTGTCTTCATAGTGATGAATTTCAGTTTTTGAATTGATCGGGCAAAAAAATTAATCAATTTCTATGTGGTGCTGCTTTGCCTGCCGTGTGTGTATATGCTTGCCTTTCCTGAGTAAAACTAGTTGAAAGCTTAAGCGCTTGTCCTGACATACCTTCTTGTCACTTGTATTTTTTGCGCTATTTTATATGTTTAACCACTTTATTAAACATGATGAAAACTGCTCAAACAGCGAGAGACGACAGGGAAGAGAACAAACAAGACAAGGTTGGAGCTGTCATGCTTGTTATTATTATTTGAATGTGAAACTTTATTAGTTTCACTTGCAAACTCTCAACCCATCCTAAAGAACTCACTGGCCTAGTACTTCAAAAGCATTTTTAAAGGATGGAACTAAGGAGATTGCATATGGATATTGGGCAGGAGCAACAAACCCTTTCTTTATATATACAGGGTGTTTTTTTTATGCATGACAGATTTTTTTCAAAAAAGCTGTGAAAGCTACATTTATGCAGATTGTGCAGGTGAGCTATATGGTCAGTGGGACATAGTATGGGGGCTAATCATAGTCAGTTGGCTAATTAAGTAAGATTTGTTAATTAACTTTTTAATGGTGAAAATAAACATGGTTCCAAATAGAAACTTGCTGAGCGTCATCTAAAATCACTAGATCAACTCTTTTTTGTAAGATATAACGCAGGGGTAGCATGTTACGGCGTTCCGTAAAAACGCTCTATTTGGACGCATTTCTAGGTTTCGGTTTCTTACTCGGAGTGCATCTCTGCGCCCACGGTTCTGCTCCCTAGTGGCTGAGAAGCGCAACAGACGTGCGCACTACTTTCCATTCTGACGAGAGAGACGAGGGGGTGGCCCTGCGCCGCGACTGCCGGGGCCAGACTGCAGGCGCAAAGATGCGCTCCGATGAGAAGCCGAAACCTAGAAGCGCGTCCGAGCTGTGCGTTTTTGCAGAATGCCGTAAAATGCTGCCCCTGTCTCATATCTTCCTAAAAAGAGTTGATTTAGTGGTTTTCGATGATGACTAGCAAGTTTCTAATTGGAACTGTGGCGGTCAAAAGACCCAACAGATATGCCACTAGAAAAACATCGCCGACAAGCGTCCAGTGCGCCTTTGCACGTGCGAAAGACCACTAAGGCATGAACATTCGCGCATCCCGAGGCCGGCGCTCTGGCTAACCGCCATTCCCATTCCAACTGATCTCGGCGCTCGGTTAGCTAGCTCCCGAATTTAAAATGATGATTACATAGGTTTTTATTTTAGTAGCATGGACGTCTACGTGTTTTCTGCGCTGCATTGGTGACCCGGACTCGGACCTCTAGCTTTTCATCAACCGTGCCACATCTCTTCGACGGCAATGACGGAGTCTGGACTGCCCACCGATTCCTCCGCCGGCGATCCTATCTTGCCGGCTGTACCATCGCCACCCCAAGTTTCAAGCTGCCTGCCTTTTGGGATGGCGGCGCGGAACTCTGGTTCTTGCATGTCGAGGCCCTGTTCCGTTCTCATCGGATTTCCTCCCAAGATCCCGTTTTGACTTTGGTAGTAGCCGCGCTACCCCAGGCAACAGCCGCAATTGTCCGTGACATCCTTCGTGCACCACCAGACAATCCATTTGATCACCTTAAAGATAGAACTGATTCGCCGCACCACGGCGTCAGAACGACGCCAACTTCAACAGCTCTTGACAACGGAAGAGTTGGGTGATCGAAAACCAACGGACCTTCTGCGACGTATGCATCGGCTACTCGGCGACAGATCGGACAGAGTCGAGGAACCAATTTTCCGAGAACTATTCCTTCAGAGGCTCCCAAACAACGTCCGCATGATCCTGTCCGCTTCGGAAATAGAATCTACCGAGGCCTTGGCTCGCATGGCTGATAGGATCATGGTGGTGAATACACCTGCCGTCACAACTCTCACTTCAACGACACCTTCATCGAGACCAAGCGGTTGATAGTCTAGAAGAAACTCAACGACGTCGTCCCTACAGCTCTCGAGAAAGGTGGACCAACTCTCTTCTGAGGTGTCATCCCTCCGTGTCACGGCGTCATCTTTCTCAAGAAACCGTCAAGGTTCGTGGAGGTTCCGACCCAGAGCAAGCAGATCTCCTTCCGCCAAAGCAAGCGGATCATGCTGGTACCACCACCGATTTGGTGACATGGCCCGCTCGCTGCATTCCTCCCTGTTCTTACCAGGGAAACTCCTCAACCACGCATTAAAGACGGCAAATGCCATGGTACCTGATGTCAGCCGTCTTTTCTTCATCACGGAGAAGAATACGAAAATCTATTTTCTGGTCGACACGGGGCGGAGATCAGCGTGATACCTCCAACTTCAGATGATCGCCGACACCGCCTGTAAACTGCTTGACACTCAGCTGCAAATGGTTTTCCCATCTCAACGTTTGGGGAAAGATCGCTCACTCTAGGTATTGGTCTTCGTGCTGCACCTTTCAGGTGGGTGCAACCATCTGTCTATTTTCACTAATAAAAATAAGTAACAAATTTTATATATTTAGCTGACAGATCATTACAATTAGCCTCCTATACTACTTCCACCTGGACGTATATTTCGCCTGCACAAACTGCATAAGTGTAGCTTTCACTGATTTTTTAAAACAAATCTGTTAAGCTTAAAAGAAACACTCTGTATATATATATCGTATATATGTTTTTTTATAAGCTAACAACCCTTTTTTGTGCGGGGGGGGGAGGGAGAGGAGGGAAGGTGCAGATTCTCATTTACCATAAAATATTTTTTTGCTGCACAAAATAATTTTCATTTCATTACTATGGGGCAGGTGTATGGATAAATCACTGACCAATTTGTGAAGCTGTGAATGGCATGTTCACGAAGTGTAGACTATTTATGTATATCGTCAGTTGGAGGAGGTGATGGTTCTGTCAGTCGAGTATTGCACATACTTGCCTGGTTTTACAATCCTTGGCATTTAGTGTTATTTCTTGGTGTAGCATATGTTCCAGACTGCACAGAGGAAAATTATGGTTGGAAAAATTTCTTTGGGTAATTCCCGCTAGGTGTTGAAAATGACAAGTCATTCATTCCAAAATCACTAGGACTTTGTGCAGACTGATAAAAGACATCTCTAAACTGTCTTTGAAATTGCTTTAAAAGAAATGAAAATGAGCATGAACACTCCTTCTTATTTTGAAGCCGTCGCAACCATGGATCCAGAAAGACTCCTTGGTCCCACTCCCTATTTACCCACGAGTAACGATTTTACAACTGCAAGCATTGGGCATTTGAGCCACCAAGATCAGACTTGATCATTATTGGTACCTTGAGCGTCACCCCCAGGGGCATCAAGGGCCAAAGCAGAGCAGCGACTGTCTATGCTTTTCTTGCTGACTAATGCCCAGCACAATCCAATGTGATCTTGACAAATGCGCACTGGGCGACAACTACCCTGACGACGGGAAATTTTTACAAACAGATTCTTTTATGGTCTTCATGTTTAGATAATCTGTGAAGTATAGTGCATAAAATATGGTAAAATCAATGTTACTTGCACGCATTATAAAAGTATAAGAGAGTTGTATTTTTAAAGTGTCATTTGTCCACTCATAAAGGTGCTAGGAGGGAGGGGGACCCTGTGGCTAGACTTGTAGCTTTGGTTTTTGAGCAGAAGAGCTGCTGTTAGGACAGCATAAAATGTGTTTCTAATGGTACTGATTACTTACATTCTCTCCCATACTGCAGAGAAAAACTGGAACATGTGGATTCCTGGCTTTGGTGCTGATGAATTGCAGCACGTACAAGAAATAAGCAGTACTGAGGCACACAAGCAGGTGAATTGCTGGACCCTATCTGTTTATGGATCATGCTGTTATGAACTTGTGACATCTTACCTTTCCTATTCCTACCATTTCTTTTCTTCCTTAAGACTTGCTACCTGTTGCAGTCGTAGCTGTTAGCAGGCTCAATTTGCTGTTCACTAGAGTCACTTCGTTTGGAGTACCCTGTTGTGGCAGAACAAAAAGCGAAGCTGTAGATTAAGGAAAATTTCTAGCGCATTAGAAAGAGCAGATTGCACCTCAGTTTGGCCCTCAGTGCAGTGTTCCTTTAGTGCAGAACAGTCTGCTGACAGTTTTTCTTGCTACTTCCTTTTCAGCGCATGGCTCTTATCAGGAAAACACTCAAGAAGTACTAGAATGTTTCTCTTTTATGTTGAGTTATGAAATAAATTAGTACCTGTGTGTTCACAAAGTCTCCATTTTTGTTTTTCTTTGAATGCTAGTGGGCTTTCCTTTAGAGCCAGTGTGGCATTGGCAGACTTGTAATATGGAGAAAGCGAACACCAGAAGCTTCATGGTCATAGGCGTAGACTTCGTGGGGGCATCGGGGCTCGTGCCCCCCCCTGGTGAGATCCGGGGGGGGGGGGGGGGGGCAGAGCCCCCCTTGGGCCCGGGCCATGATCCTTACCGAGACGATGTTTACGTGCCATGTAACAAGCTTCTAGTAGTGGCATGTAAACAAAATAACGCCCACGTTGCCTTTATTGACAAAATACGTGGGAAATGGAATCCCAGCTTGCATTCGTTAGCTTCAATCTCCAGTTCTGGCGAAAAGGTAAAGCTCCAGCACCCCCCCCCCCCTGCGGAAAACTTCTCAGCCTGCCACCCCCCCCCCCCCCCGGAAAATGGAAAGTCTACACCGCTGTCCATGGTGGTTCAAAGATCTTGAGAACCATTCATGGATAAGGATCTGCTAAAAAATGTATAAAGCATTTTTTAGTGCTTGGAAGTGCAGTACAAAGCAACTTCAACCAATAACGGGACAAGCAACTGACGATGTCACTACCCCTGGGAGGGGGAGGGCATTGTGCCGTGAGGAAGGGGTCGGGCTCATTGTAGTGCCATGTAAATGAGTTTTGATGTCAAAACATCAACTGATTGTGCATGCAGGTATTGAAAAATGGCACCAATTTGGGGCATTTTGATACCCATGTAAAGGTTTTCAGCACTTCCTTCACCTTATGCATTTTTATGGTGGTTTTCTCAGCTGATTAGATTTCATCGATTTTAGTTTCATGACCAAGAAAATGATGTTGTTTCTTTTTCTTTTATTTTGGCAGTACAAGATGATATAAAACAAAACAAACATTATTTCTGCTCTGCATAGTTTTTACATTTAGTGTACCTTTGCACCGCAATGGCTAGAACTTACCACGGAGGCGCAACCAGTGGCGCCATGTAGGGTCAGCGGCACCCGAGGCGGTGGCCCGGCGGCGACCCCCCCCCCCCCTCTTTTTCTCTTTCACTGCCCAGCATAGAGCACTGCTGGAGGCCGGGCTCTGGCCGGGTGGCATGCCTGCTCTCGGGCTGGGCCGGGTAGGGTGCCTACATGTTTCCGCCGCTCCGCTGGAAACATGTAGGCACCAGGGCCGGGCTCGAGGCTTGAATAAAAGCATTTTTCGGGCCGTGCCGGCCCGGGCCAAGGTTGGGCAGTCGTGTGCCGCAAATTCTAAACCCTTGATAACAAAAAGGTGTGCTTATTAATATTTTAGGTTCAATGAAAACAAACGAGCAAAATGCAAAATCGCTAAAACGCCGTTAAAAAAAAAGACTTCCTGCATTTGGAAAGCTTTTTTGGTGGATAAAAGGAAATGTTTTGATCGCACCAGCAGAGTGGGAGAGTGCGGTCAAGAAAACGAGGGCAGTCCAGTCGCAGAGTACAACATGAGTGTCTTTTTCCTCTGTTTTTTAAACAAACAAAAAAAAAAAATCAGAAAAAAACGTGAGTTTGACTTTTGCACTTTGTGCAGGGAGCCTTACTATGCCACCAAAGATAAGCTAACTATAGATAATTTTATGGTTATACAGTTTTTTGAAGATGCGCTAGCGTGATTGTGATTGATTCTTGACAAAAACATGTAGAAAGGAAAGTTGTCTGTGAAACGAATGGAACAAAAAAAAAATTAGCATATTTTGCACAGATTTTTGAAAAATACATTGCCTAAGTCGGGATATTTATCGTGTCAAAAAACTCAATCCAACTTTAAAAGAAATTTAAAAAAAAGAATGGACAGTTCGGCTAGTTGGTAAACGTTCATGATGAAAAACAGCGCGAAACACACAGGAACAGCAACTTGTGTATTTCTCTCCTCTGTGTCTGTGTTTCGCGCTGTTTTTCATCATGAAGAAAGTTAAATAAAGATATGCTCGCTTTATGCTTAGGCCGTTTTTAGGTTAAAGCCTGCAAACTTTTTCGGACTCGTGTAGCTTGTCTTGTCTAAAACTTGTCTAAAACTTGTCTAAAACTTCTGCCGGGCCGTGCCTCTGCCGGGTCGGGTCGGGCCGGGCCTAGAAATTCCGGCCCGTGCAGTGCTCTAGCCCGGCTGCTCTTCCTGAGCGCTGTTTGTGTAAGTTGCATATCGATTTCCACGTAGTAGAACCCGAATAAAGATTACTTTCGTGTAGCTCACTCCAAATTTGGTGCCAACACCTTGAGCACTTTTCCATAATCATTGAACATAATTTTTAAAAAAAAATTGTATTAAGTGATAAAGTCGGGGCTATTTGATAACCACCAATTTATTCCGATGTCGCACGCTGCCAACGGCAACAATCGATAGCACGGAAATCCAAGTCCTTCGGAAGCGCGCGCGTTGCGTCGTCCTTGCCGTGTCGTCTGTTTGCTCACGATCGCATTAAAACTGCGTTCGCGTTATAAAAATAACGCAATCAGCACATGCTGTGTCTAAGTGGCACACACCATGTCCGAAGGTTCAAGAAGCCTCCTGGGACCCCAGACTCTTCAAACACAAAGTTGGGGCCGCGGATTTACGGAGCGCTCCGATTGGACTCAGGCGACGATGACTCTGCGCTTTTGCCGCCGAAATCGGTGCGTACCGCGAACTTTCGCGCATGTGATCCTTTCTCCGCCAACGAAGGATTTGGTAACGAAGATTTAGCTGTTACTTTTTTTTCTTTTAATGCGAAAGCATTAACTGTCCCATGGAGCGATCCTACGTCATCGGCTTTTGAAGCCGCGCCAAACGGCACCTTCCCTGTCCCAATGGAGCGAAGCCTGTCGACTGTAGCAGAAATCGGATGGATAGTCTCCCATTGGCTGGCGTCTGTCAAGGAACAAGGCTTTCATTGGCTCTCGTGCGGCGTAGTTCCAAGGAACGCCACCAGAGGAGCTCTCACCATGGCGGCGCAGCGCACGCAGCGGCCCGGCAGCGGAGCAGCTGGAGAGCCCGCACGCGCAAACTCGGCGCGTTGCGGTGTTACGACTGGCTTCCTTGGCTCCGTCCTAGGAGTTGGCCTTCACTCTGTCGCCAACGGCAGCAAAGCCTATTGTCACATTGAACCCCGGCGCACGCCAACAGCGCTAGACAGTCACGTTCAAATTCCCGAGACCGACCCTTGAGTCATCGGGCCGGTGGTGGCCTTCGAGGAGGGCTCTAAACACCAAAGAACGTCTCCCAGAGGCCACGAGACCACCTGGGACCACCAGCCTTCGCAAGGAGAAGCACCGGCGTGCGTGTGCGTGCCTGTCGGTGTCAGTGCTGCGGAGTTGCCACTCCGGAGTTGGAATGATTCCGGAATCATTCCGCATTTCCATGACCCCGGAATGGAATGGGAATGGAATGGCGGCAACGTTGAGGGGAATGGAATGGGAATGGAATTAGATGCCTTTTGCTCAGAATGGAATGGGCCGGGTTCTTTATATTTTCTATTCAATTTTTTTTTTTTTTTAGATGCGGAGCATCTCATGCTTAGTCTATGTCCCGCGGCGTCGTAGTCCGCACCCGCACTACGCACGCGCAACTCTCCTCCTTCCCTCTCTCCAACACCTGCGTGTTACTCTCTCCGCTCGCTCTCTCTACCAGCTGCGTGCACTTCGCGTGGTTCGCTTCGACTCGCACTGCGCGCGCATGCCCAACTCTCCTCCTCTAGTCTCCTCTCCTTCAAGTGTAGCCAACACCACCTAGAGAGAAGGCCAGCACACGCCTCCAGTGACGTCACGGCAGCAGGCTGACGTGCGCCGCGCTATTCGCGACTCCAGCGAAATCGACGCCGCGTAGCGGCGACGCCGAGAAGCTCAGAGAGGAGGTCGTTTCGACTCTGTCGTCTGCTATCGCTGCTTGGTTCTCGCATAGGCAGCATAGAAACAAACATCGTTCCCAGTAATTATTTTTATGCTTCCGCCGTGTCATTCCTACGCACTGACTAGAAGAAGGTTTCTACCTTCGAAAAATCGCTTTGCTTTCATATGTAACACCGATTTTACGCTGCAGTGCAAGACATTTATGGTGGTCCGCGTGTTGAACGACGAAAACGACCTCCTCTCGTCCGCCATTTTGCCTGACCAGCGCGCCCCTATAGTTCGCTGGAGTCGCGAATAAGCCGAGCTGAAGGCTGCGCGTAGCTTTTGCGTCGTAGAAACGCGACTTTTCGCACTATTTATTTTTTATGAGCTAACATGAGAGCTGTGAACGCCGAGTGATTTAAAGAACAAATTTTAGAACGCAGGAAAATTATTATAACCTACAATTATTGTAGTGAAATACAAGAATGTGATATCTTGACACAGATGTGTTATTTTTTAAGCGATAAACTGGGTGGTGTAATTATCTCTGAACGACATGGGAGTTGTATAAAAAAAGAATCCCTATGAGATGGCAATAATCGAAGTAGTAGGACCAGATAAAAGCAACTACAGTAACACTCGGAAAAATGATGCAGAGGCATTCATTTCATTTCATTTTATTCACCTCAAAGGCATCCGAAGACGCATTACATCAAGGGGGATTCAAAAATAAAAAAAAGCAATAGAACATAAACAAAAACAGACACCAACAAGCGAAAATCACACACACACACAAAGAAAATGCTTATTTGTATGTCATTGTTATGATGCAGTTTTTAAGCTGACCGGATTCGACAAGACAGAAGAGACGGCTGTCTCCCGTATCTTGGCGGGTTTACACAGCGATAGATAGCGGCAGCCACCCCTCCCGATTCAAGGGGAATAGCCCGTGACTGTGCGCGTATAGCCCTCTCAGCTACGCTAACGTTGTCGACACCATGGGTGTTGCATTTCCACGAAGTAAAATGGATACTCTAGTAAAGTGTTTTCAGAACCCGTATAAATCATTAAAGCATGCTCCTCACGCGCTCATAACAAGAATGAATTTCGATTTGTGTTTACCACTTGGTAAACCCGGTGAGCCAATAAGTATGTTTTTTGTAAAACGCATCCAAAACCACTCAAAGCTCCTTGTAATCAAGTATACGCAACCATAACGCACGCACAATGCACGCAAATTAATTTCTGGGCTCTGTTGATCAGAACAATCAAGACTTTCTTTAATTTTACCAGGCGGTCATAAGTAGTATCAGGTCAAATTCATTTTTTGTGTGTGTGTTATTGTCGCCGGAAGATAAATGAATGATTCATACCCTATGAAAAAAGTTATCATAGAGTGTTCGAAATTGCCTTTGGAAACAGGAACTTCTATCTGAAATACGTACAGTACAAGGCTGTGGTGGACGTCATTGCACAGGTTTCTTTGGTTATCCCATTAATGCAAACATCTCCAAGTTTCGTGCCGTGATGTCTTGTTGTATTTGTTTTCTAGTTTTGATAATAGTTTCATGGATTTATAATACTTCGCACCACAGCGACGACGGGGACTATGAGGCTCTGACGGCGGCTCCGAAGCCGTTTCGGCGGGATGCTGTCCGCCCGCGCGTCATTTTACAGGAGTGAACCTCGCGCCTAAGCGTATGAACGGAAAAAGACGTATGATCCGAGAATCCGGGGACGCCTGGCAAAGCTCATACCGTGCCATCTTGTTTTATTTATAATTAATTTGCAAGACAAAAAATAAAATAAAAAACGTGTTTTGCTTAAGTGGTGACGGATTTTAGATTAAAAAGACGTGCTTGAAGTTATTTGCAGCAAGTAACAAAAGAAACAATAAAAATGTTCCTGTTAAATAGTACTTTATTCCGACCAAATATCGAGAACTTGTTGGGCGAAGATAAAAAATTACCAGGAAACAACTAAAATATCTGGGAAACCGCTTGAATCTTAAAAGCTCGCATTGTCTAACAAATATCCGTTCAAGCGCCGGCGCCGTCTTCACCGCGTTCAAAGAGGCCGATCGGTCATAAAAAGCAGTCGGAAGCCGATGCCCACTCGAGCGCAAACTTGAAACAAAATTCAAGATTCGCCTTTTCCTCCCAACAGAAAATAATGTGTTTGAAAGAGAACGTTTCTGTAATACTTGTTTTTTTTGTTTTTGTTTTTGTGTGTGTGCGTGTGTGTGTGTGTGTCTGTGTCTGTGTCTGTGTCTTTTTTTTCGGCTAGCCCTGCACTTTTGTTTAAATTGCACGGTTCGGTTTATACCTATAAAAGCAATTGCCCTGCCTGGTTCAAATCGCTTAGATTTTCCCCAGAGGAGTCAAATTCACAGTGGGGGAAAAGCTCGCGTCGTAATGTTTTTTTCTTTTTATTGGGAGCACCTTAGGTAACAATTGAAGTGCTCCGAATCGTTTTTCCTTCGTCAGGACCTTCCTTGGGAGGTTTGCGAAGAGACGTCCCAGTTACAGCTCACTTGAACTCACATTCATGGTGGTTGGTCCCACATTAAGGCAACATAACTAACTGTAAAAGACAGGGAAAAAAGTTATCTCTAACGGGAGCTTGGATGGCCGCAAGTGTAGCAAGGTCAGCAGCTGGCGGAGCATTTGCACCCTCCGCTGATTATGCTGGACTTGAGACAAGATTTTGGGGAAGTCTCAATCGTAAAAGTCTTTTCAGAGGATTCCAGCCGACCTTAGAAAACGACGGTAGCCCGATGTAAGAACCATGGTGGTAAAAAGCAAGACGCGAGCGCCTAATTAAGTAATCTAATAAAACAAGATGTTTATAAAATTCGATATTTATATGTTGAGACTGATCTTCTATTCAGTTCATTTTGGTTAAGAGTATTAGTTTGGGGATCGATATCTTGCGTTTGCACAATTCCGCAAGGAAGATTGCGAAGCTTGAACTGACAACCCTGATAGAAAACAGGCAGGAAGGATTATGACGTCTCTGTCACCTAAAGAAGCGCAAAAAAATTGCGGTGGCTTAGCTCGGCTATGTTAGGATATACGTAGCGTGAGCTTATGTGCAAAAAATGAGAGACACTATCAAGCGGCTCCGGTGCAGCGTCAGACTTGGCTACTGCGCAACGGAGGCGCACAGCTGGGCACGCGGCGACGCCAGTGCGTCTGCCGCCGCTATGACGTCACTCCTCTGGAATGCGCAGACCGGCAAGGCGCGCGCGGCGGCGGCGGACGCGCGGCGGCGGCCCGGCGCCCAGCTGTCCCCGTGTGACATCACTGCTCCTCGCGCATGCGCAGACCGTTGAGGCGCGCGCGGCGGCGGCGGCCAGCTGTGCGCCGTGTGATGTTACTGCTCCTCGCGCATGCGCAGACCGGCGAGGCGCGCGCGGCGGCAGTGGAGCGCGCGGCGGCTCCGGCGCGCCAGCTGTGCGCCGTGTGACGTTACTGCTTTTCGCGCATGCGGAGCACGGCTCTTTGGGAGCCACGCGAAACTGCTCAACCTCGGCCAATGTAGCTCACGCTACAAAATACAAGGACGAGAAAGTTGACACACATAGAGCGCTCTGTTCTCGTCTGTTCTCATCCTTGTATGTTTTGCGCTTCTTTAGGTGATCATGAACCAACTGGCCCAAATTGCTACCTTAACGTCTCTGTCCTTGTGCTATTGCTTCAAAGTAAGAGGCTACATTCCAGATTCATGACAGTCCAGCTTAAGGAATGATGTCTTCGGTGTGTCATAGGAGTATAAATTACGACTGAATAAAAGGGAAAATGAATTGCAACGTATATTCTGTTTACAAGGAAGGTTCTTTTTTTTTTGGGGGGGGGGGGGGGGGGAAGATTTTATATCAAAAAGTGCCAGTCTCTTGTCGAGTAATCAACGTAGAAACGGATATAGCTTCTAGCAGTACTCGGGGAGACCGGTAATATAAGCGATGTTCCTTGAAAGACGCTAGCGTTTCGACCAAATCGTAATTAAGATTCGTTCGCCTCAGGAGATAAAGAACAGCATTCATCCGTTTCATTTTATGTCTTTTTAGATTGTTGCATTTATCGTGCATCTTCTACTAACACGTTGAGAAGTAAGCGGATGTAAAATCGCGGGTACCTTCAATAAAATGAAATGCACGCCTTTTTGAGGATTAAACAATGGCGAGTAGGCATCGAGAACTATCCTCTGCATCGTTTTTTCTACGTGTTCCTTGATGTCACTCAGCTAATGCCTGCCTGCGATCAGTTGTGGGGAGTGACGCCACGATTTTGTATCTCGTTCG
>JAZHYW010052057.1:0-16544 GCA_037355805.1 Ixodes ricinus
AAAGGCTTAATAACAGATTAATTTTTATAAGCCATGTTAACTAATTAATTTACAAAGCAACATTATCATTCCGCATTGATTCAAACTACGTTGAATGCAGAGACATAGTAAAATAATAATAATAATATGTTTCCTTCTTAGTAATTCAAAATCCGTCTGGAATATTGCGCGCAATTTCCGGCAGCACCGTCGTGGTGCGCTCATTTTGCATTTACTATATATTTTATGCCTGTAGATTTTCAACATTCAGTGTGTACATTTTTCCGATGAAAGAAATAAGGGTATAATCTATAGATGCAATTAAAGTATATCAGGTACATTATAAAACCGATCTTAAATTATTCAACAAAATCGTCATTTGCCTGCCGCGTCACCGAACTGTGATTCACGCTAGTTTAAAATGAAATCTTTATGAAGTGGTGTTCCTAGTGTTATTTTAAAAAAATGTTATAGTGTGAACGCCTTAATAAAAAAAGATAATATTAAAATATGTCATACTGTGCATAATTTCCACGTTCAGGCGTAACATTTATAAAATTAAAGTATGTAAAACTTTAACGAACGTGTTACCAGAGCTACGGGTGCACGAATAAACTTCATGCATAATCAACGTATCTTGCTGTCTGCTGCGGATTCTCGCAAAACCTTGGATGGAACGTCTGCGTCATATAAAATGCGAATGCAAACATTTTGTTTGTTTTAGTTAATCCATGCTCGCAGACGTTTTCTTTTTTTTTGTGCAAGAAATAATAAAGAAAGCAAAAGTTTTAATTTTTTTTTAAAGATGAACTGATAGACATTTTTGTTTTACAGTTCAGGTTTATAGGAGACAGATACGCTTCAACCTAAAGACAAAAATCTCACAACTTTGTACAGCTAATATTGTTTCTGATTTTTTTTCCTTCAATATATATTCCCTGCAAGAACGAATAAACAAGTAAAGGTAACTAACAAAATGAAGAGTTCTTAAATACGATGCTAAAAAATGCAAATCATCACAATAAGAAAAAGAAAAGATTAATGTAAGAAGTTAATACGACTTGAGCGCATTGTGGTGGTATTTTGCAGCTGCCCCTGTAACGTGCTCGCCAAATGACTCGTCTGTACGCTCACAAAGAGGGCGACCCGCCTTCGAGCGGCAGCAAAGGATGTGTTGGGGTTCGCAGCCTAAATAACGCATCACTAATGCAGCCATGCAACCCATCACGTCCGGGGTAGTCTGCCAATGTGCAGGCTCACGCGCCGCTGCACTTAGGAAGCGCTCTGTGCCTCCGTGTTCCCTTACGACCCCGGGATAGATGCACGTCTGGGCAAAGAAGAAGAAAAAAGAAGCTGCATCATCCTTTTCAGCGTAATCGTCTTTTGCGTTCATTTTCTTTTTACTTTACCCGACGAGGGCCTCGACGGAGATGCCTCGCTGGCTTCATTGAAGAGCGCGGTGAATAATCATCAGCTAGAAACGCGCCAGTCCCCGTTGTTGTTGACTGAAAAACATGGTGGGGTTGGGGTAAAAACTTTGAACATCCCGATGGATAGAAAAATTCTCTTCGCGATTTCTTTTGTATTACGCGTGATTATTCCATTCGTACTTCAAGCACTATATTAAATGAACGACTACGATTGGAAATGCAACGTTCATGTATGTCTTATCTGCGAACGACGTACGGTTGAGTATAAGGCGCCAGAAAGATGGTTTATTTGCCCGTTCCCGGAACAGAGGCGTTTGTCGCGACGGCAACTTGCGCAAGCACGCGTGGAAGCTAATAATTATACAAAAAGAGTAAAAGAAAACATTGGGTAAACTTGTCATTGAGGCAAGAGACACTCCCTGAAGAAATTTTGATGCTGCCGAAACGAAACTGGATAAGCGGTATGGGCTAAACATGGCGTGGATGTGCAAGTGTACGAATTTTACACCCAACCAGAATCACTAACGAATATACGGTGAGTTTGCAGGCGAGCTGGTGGATGTTGATCATGTCGAAAATTATCCAAAACTGTGGTAAAAATTAAAAAAAGAAACTAGTAGGAGAAAAAGGTCACAGAAGAAGAAACGTCTGGAGCCGTTTCTTTTTCTTGCGTCCTTTTTCTTCTACTAAGTTTAACATCTTTTACCACATTCTCAGATAATTTTCAACGTGAACACAATCTATGTTTTGTTTGTAAAACTCAAAATATGTTTATCGACTAGATTTCATTCACTATCGATCAGCCTGAGAATGTAACAAAAATTAAAGACGTTTACAAATCTCTGTAATGCGAAACTAGAGCGCAGCTCTTGAGAAGGAGGAGGGAGGGTACGGAGGGGAGAGTATGCACCTGCTCCTCCTCCATACCCTACCCTCTTCCTCCTCCTCCTCCTCATCTTCCTCCTCCTGCTTACCTCCTCCTCCTCCTTTCCTCCTGCCGCTGAATTTATTCATGGGTAACATGGCACGAAGTCGTGGCGTCATTTTCCCCACCAATTCAGTTTCCCCGCTAAATTTAGCGGGGAAACTGAATTGGTGTTTGGGTCACGTGACGTCGATTTCCCCGCTAAATTTAGCGGGAAAACTTAACCCGCTAAAGTTAGCGGGGAAACTTTCCCATTAAATTTAGCGGAAAATTTCCCGCTAAATTTAGCAGGTAAACGGACCATAATGCAATGCGCGCGGTTACGCCGACGCCAACGCCGACGCCGCTCAACCCGGAAACGGGCGCCTAAGAGCTGCGCTCTAAAAAGCGTTACACGCAGGCCAAGGAAACATCCATAGTAGCAATTTATAAACATTAAAAGAGAAGGCATTCTTATTCATAACTGAATATACGTACACACAAATATGTGCACGTATGAATAATATGTAATAATTATGATGATTAATACTCATTCGCACACATAAAAAATCGCACGTGTAATTATTTAGTCGTTACAAAATGCAACGGGCAAGATTTACGAAGCGGCTCTGTGGGAATCGAACCCCGGACCATACCATCCGCAATCCGACTACTTTTCTCGTCGTCGCAAAATGAGGAGACAGAGAGCGAAAACCGCAGTACCCAGTATGACTCACGGGAGCCTGCGTGAACAGGCAACCGTCGGCGAGCGCAGTTGGCTCCCGAATGACGAAGCGAAGCTCATCACGTGATCCCACAACGTCGCGGGGCAGACCATGACGCACCAACGGAAAGCCCAGTGGGAGTATGACATTACAAATAAGCGCAGCAGCCAATAGACAAACTAGCGAGTGCGATCGACCTCCTCCCCTCACGGTTACTTCTGTTATAACGATGGACTCCTCGCAATCCAAGAGCACTAAGGACTCTAGGCGCTACACAAATATTCGGAAGGAGCAGAAGCCAAATTCTTTACAGTAAGAATACATTCTGCTTCGCTCGTTTGCATTAAACAGCGAGCCTTAGGCACCAAATCCTTTCCGAGCGACAAACCCTTAATTTGGGTAAACGCACGCGCAGTGGGCTCTCTACGCTGTCGCGTAAGTCGCGTAAACAGGGCATTGCTTTCGACCGGATTCGACAAGACAGAAGAGACGGCTGTCTCCCGTATCTTGGCGGGTTTACACAGCGATAGATAGCGGCAGCCACCCTTCCCGATTCAAAGGGGAATAGCCCGTGGCTGTGCGCGTATAGCCCTCTCAGCTACGCTAACGTTGTCGACACCATGGGTGTTGCATTTCCACGAAGTAAAATGGATTCTCTAGTAAAGTGTTTTTCAGAACCCGTATAAATCATTAAAGCATACTCCTCACGCGCTCATAACAAGAATAAATTTCGATTTGTGTTTACCACTTGGTAAACCCGGTGAGCCAATAAGTATGTTTGTTTGTAAAACGCATCCAAAACCACTCAAAGCTCCTTGTAATCAAGGATACGTAACCATAACGCACGCATAATGCACGCAAATTAATTTCTGTGCTCTGTTGATCAGAACGATCAAGACTTTCTTTAATTTTACCAGGCGGTCATAAGTAGTATCAGGTCAAATGCATTTTTTTGTGTGTGTTATTGTCGCCGGAAAATAAATGAATGATTCATACCCTCTGAAAAAAATTATCATGGAGTGTTCGAAATTGCCTTTGGAAACAGGAACTTCTATCTGAAATACGTACGAGGCTGTGGTGGACGTCATTGCAGAGGTTTGTTTGGTTATCCCAATAATGCAAACATCTCGATCGAAAGGCATGGCAGCTCCTAAAGCGCTTTCCGAACAATGTAAAGTATAAAAATGAACATCGTGCAATTAGGAACAAAGTAACCTCCCTCGTAAGAAGTGCAAAAAGAAATTATTACTGGACGAAATTTTTAGAAACTAAAGATACAGCACAGTGCTGGTCACTCGTAAATCAACTGTTGGGCCGAAAAAAAGAAATCGATTGAGGACACAATTAAAACTAATTTCGGTTTTAATTGTGATATGGAAGCGATTGCAAACGGATTCAATATAGAATATGTACACTCCATTGAGAGTCTTTGTTGTGGCTCAACAGAAAGGCAAACTAATCAAATCAGAATGAACAACTCAATTTTTCTTCCAGACATGTCGGAGAATGACCTAATTGAAATCGTGAATCAAATCAAAACAAATAAAGCAGTGGGGTTAGACCAAATAAGGGCAAGAGATATTAAGAAGCACGTCCATATATTAAAACCAATGCTCCTTCAACTATATAACAGTATTTTCTCTGGGGGCGTCATTCCCAAAAAGCTAAAGATAGCCGTTGTCAGGCCTGTATATAAGAAAGGCGAGAAAAATAAATTCCTTAATTATCGACCTGTATGTATACTTTCGGTAATTAATTATATAATGGAAAAGTACCTAAATAAAATAATGCAAACATTTATAGCAAAGAATGACATATTAATTCGTACACAATATGGATTTAGAGAAAAAATAGGGACTTCTGACCTTTTAGAGGACTTTTTGATTATGTCTATGAAAATTTGGATAATGGTAAATTTGTACTAGCGTTATTTATCGATTTTACAAGGGCCTTTGAAACAATAAATCATTCTATATTGTTAGATAGGTTGTACAGCATAGGGATTCGAGGTAGGGCATATGACTTGGTTAAAAATTATCTTCTGGATAGATATCAGGTAGTGCGACTAGGGACGAAATACAGTACAGCAATGAAGGTTAAGCAAGGTGTACCCCAGGGAACAGTACTAGGTCCTCTTCTTTTTAATTTATACGTGAATGAGATTTCTCAAGTAAAACTAACAAGTAAATTATATCAGTTTGCAGACGATACAGTAATTGTATTTGCCCACAGAAACTATGAGATTGCCGTTAGGGAAATACAGGAAGATATACATAATATTCTTCAGTGGTACCGTAAAAATCAGATTATTGTAAACACCTCAAAAACTCAAATAATGTGCTTTAGAGACCCGAGAAAAAAATTTTAGCTGAATTACCCATTAAAATGCACGAAAAAAACTGTATTAACTGTTCATGCACAGCAATAAAGTACGCCGAAAATGTCAAATACCTTGGGATGCACATAGACAACCATCTTAAATGGAATATTCACGTTGAACAAGTGTGTAAAAAATTAAGGGTACTGACGGCTCATATATTTCACATCCAAGATATAGTTCCGCATTCTGTACTTCGAATGATTTATAATTCACTAGGGAAATCGGTAATACAATATGGAATAACGGTTTATGGACAATGTGCTCAATATCTAAAAACAAAAATAGAAACTCTTCAAAAAAAGATATTTAGAAAGATTTGTTACCGAAGTGGAGAAAGCAATTATACAGAGTTTATGTGGAAAGAATTGGGATTACTATGCTTTAGTGATCAGTTGAAATATGATATAATAACAAGAAATGTTTTCAAAAGTGGTCATAAAAAGAAATTATTAAGGAAAGAACGCTGCGTCCTAACAGGAAATATTTTGTACCATTAATAAGCACGAAATATGGTGAGGCTACAAGAATGTATTATGTACCAAAAATTTTTAACGAATTACCCGATGATCTGATTGAGTGTAAAAATCCCTGTGCCATTAAAAAACTAACACGACAATGGATCATAGCGCAGTAGAAAAATATTAATGATTCATATGGAATTGATTAGAAATGACCTCTCCTTTGACCCAGACTACGCATATATTGCAACCTAAGTTTTTTTTTTTTTAGATATGGACCGAGGGAAAGATGTAGAACTGTACTGCTAAATTGGGTTAGTTCCACCTGTTATTGTGTTATTTTTGTATATTTATGAACTGTGCCTAATCAAACTTTCTATGTATATTCGTTTTAACTCATAGTATGAGTTACAGTGTCTAGGGCGTCATATATTCAAAAAGAATGTGTTATACAATTGAAGGAATCTGTATTGACCTGTCGCGTCCCACGCACAAGCCTCATCGGCTTATGTGGGTGTTGAGCGAAATTTAATTTGAAAAAAATAAAAATTGTATTGTATTGTATTGTATTGTATCTCCAAGTTTAGTGCCGTGATGTCTTGTTGTATTTGTTTTCTAGGTTTCATAATAGTTTCATGGCTTTATAATACTTCGCACCACAGCGACGAGGGGACTGTGAGGCTCTGACAGCGGCACTGAAGCCGTTTCGGTGGGATACTGTCAGCCCGAACGCCATTTTACAGGAGTGAACCTCGCGCCTAGGCGTATGAACGGAGAAAGACGCATGATCCGTTCATACGCCTAGGCGTATGAACGCAAAGCTCATACCGTGCCATCTTGTTTTATTTATAATTAATTTGCAAGGCAAAAAATAAAATAAAAAAACGTGTTTTGCTTAAGTGGTGACGGATTTTAGATTAAAAGACGTGCTTGGAGTTATTTGCAGCAAGTAACAAAAGAAACAATAAAAATGCTCCTGTTAAATAGTACTTTATTCCAACCAAATATCGAGAACTTGTTGGGCGAAGACAAGAAAATACAAGGAAAAAACTAAAATATCTGGGAAACCACTTCAATCTTAAAAGCTCGCATTGTCTAAAAATATCCGTTCAAGCGGCGGCGCTATCTTCACCGCGTTCAAAGAGGCCGATCGGTCATAGAAGAAGTCGGAAGCCGATGCCCACTCGAGCGCAAACTTGAAACAAAATTCAAGATTCGCCTTTTCGTCCCAATAGAAAATAATGTGTTTGAAAGAAAACGTTTCTGTAATACTTTTTTTCTTTTGTGTGTGCCTGTGTGTGTGTACGTGTGTGTGTCTGTGCCTGTGTCTTTTTCTTCGGCTAGCCCTGCACTTTTTTTAAATTGCACGGTTCGGTTTATACCTATAAAGGCAATTGCCCTGCCTGGTTCAAATCGCTTACATATCTTCCCCAGAGAGTCAAATACACAGTAAGGGAAAAGCTCGCGTCGTAATGTTTTTTTTTCCTTTTGGAGGTACCTTAGGTAACAATTGAAGTGCCCTGAATCGTTTTTCCTTCGTCAGAACCTTCCTTGGGAGGTTTGCGAAGAGACGTTCAGTTACCGCTCGCTTGAACTTACATTCATGGTGGTTGGTCCCACATTAAGGCAACATAACTAACTGTAAAAGACAGGGAAAAACAGTTATCTCTAACGGGAGCTTGGATGGCCGCAAGTGTAGCAAGGTCAGCAGCTGGCGGAGCATTTGCACCCTCCACTGATTATGCTAAACTTGAGCCAAGATTTTGGGGCAGTCTCAATCGTAAAAGTCTTTTCAGAGGATTCCAGCCGACCTTAGAAAACGACGGTAGCTCGATGAAGAACCATGGTGGTAGAAAGCAAGACGCGAGCGCCTAATAAAGTAATCTAATAAAACAAGATGTTTATAAAGTTCGATGTTTATATGTTGAGACTGATCTTCTATTCAGTTCATTTTGGTTCAGAGTATTAGTTTGGTGATCGATATCTTGCGTTTGCACAATTCCGCAAGGAAGATTGCGAAGCTTGAACTGACAACCTTGATAGAAAACAGGCAGGAAGGATTATGACGTCTCTGTCACCTAAATAAGCGCAAAAAAATTGCGGTGGCTTAGCTCGGCTATGTTAGGATGTACGTAGCGTGAGCTTATGCGCAAAATGAGAGACATTATCAAGCGGCTCCGGTGCAGCTTCAGACTTGGCTACTGCGAAACGGAGGCGCACAGCTGGGCAAGCGGCGATGCCAGTGCGTCTGCCGCCGCTATGGCGTCACTCCTCTGAAATGCGCACACCGGCGAGGCGCGCGCGGCGGCGGCTCTGGCGCGCCAGCTGTCCCCCGTGTGACGTCGCTGATCCTCGCGCATGCGCAGACCGTTGAGGCGCGCACGGTGGTGGCGGCTCCGGCACGCCAGCTGTGCGCCGTGTGACGTTACTGCTCCTCGCGCATGCGCAGACCGGCGAGGCGCGCGCGGCGGCGGTGGAGCGCACGGCGGCTCCGGCGCGCCAGCTGTGCGCCGTGTGACGTCACTGCTTTTCGCGCATGCGCAGCACGGCTCTTTGGGAGCCACGCGAAACTGCTCAACCTCGGCCAGTGTAGCTCACGCTACAAAATACAAGGACGAGAAAGTAGACACACAAGAGCGCTCTGTTCTCGTCCTTGTATGTTTTGCCATAGCCTCCTCTATACGGAGAAAGCCTGGCACATCGACGGCGGAGCCACAGGGCGCGCGGCCGCAGAAAAGAGGAGAAGAGGAGCGCGCGAAGCGGTGACCAATATGGTAGCGCAGAGCAGAAAGGGCAGAGATAGACTGCGAGCGCTTGGGTCATCAGCGGTCGCTCCCCGAACCACGTTTGTTTTCGTGTTTTCGTCACCGTCGTTTTCGTACTCCGGGAGAAACGGCTGCGGCGATTCGAAAGGGCGCTGGCAACAATACGCAACAATGCACCGTGCCGGCGGCGTCGGCAGAGTTGTCGGTGTGCCAGCGGAGTGCGCCGTCGTTGGACCATCGTGTCGTGCCGCCGAAGAACCAAACAGTTTTGACTAAGTAGTTTCGACGCCCAGGTGCCGAGGATACAAGTAACAGCGCTACAGGATGAAAGTTCGGCGTGTTCCAGCGGACACTGCGGCCAACTGCGACGGGAAACGAAGGTGCGTGCGCGCGTCGCGAAGACGAACGCTTTCAGGCAACAGACCGGCAGTGTACGTACGTCGGAGAAATATGTGATCGGTGGCAAAGGGCCACGAATTTACACTACCTGGAGACATGAGAAGAGCTTCTTTGACCACCATCGGCAGTGGGTGGCATGGGCCGTTGTGCTGCGTCGTGCAAGGTTGAGAAGCGATTGTGCATGAAGTGCAGGTTCGTTCTACGACTACGATGTTTACGTACCGTGAGAGGAAACCAAGAACAAAAGAAAGTTTTGCTTTTGGTTCGCCGACATGCCGTGGCATGTTCGTGTGTGGTGGTGGTCGTCATGACGGTGGTGCGTGTGTGTGTTTGTTTGGGGTGGGGGTCGGAGGCGGAGAACCTACATGCAGTCGAACTGACGTGCAATCGTGTAAACCCCAGTTTCTCGCACAGCTGTGATTTTGATGTTTTTTGCTACCGACGAAGCATCAGGACTGTTTGCTTAACTAGCGGCGCGTTCTGTCGCTTTCCATCGAAGGACAGTTATGGAAAATATTGTGCATTTTCGAGTGCAGTGGTTTTTGTTCCTTTGTATAATAATAATATGTTTTATTTTCCGTCAAAGGTGTATGACGGAGGGAGACCGAGGAAAAAAGCTGCATGATGCAGCTTGACAAGTCCTCGGCCCCCCATCCTTACATTTGGCAGCAGTAGCACAGAAAACAAAACAAAAAGACAAAAATTCGTGTAAAAAATATTCACAGAAAAAGAATACATACACGCAAAGCACAGTTCAATACAGAAAAAGATGGCAATGCATTTATGGTAGTATTGTCTAAAAGGTAAATATCATACATTTGTTACACAGTCATGTTAGAGGAAAAGAATGCTCGAAGGTCTTTAAATGACATGGTAAGAAGTTGGATGTTTTTGGTGTGAAGTAAGTTTAGTAGCCTAGGTAGTGTATTTGATGTCATTTGCTCGCCATATGTTGTTTTGTTATTTTGTAGCATCCAGTACTCCGTGTTACGGGTAGGATATGCGGTTACTCTTGGTGTTAAAGATGCGAGTTCCAGAAATTTACGAGCATTCTTTTCTACATGCGATTTATAGGTTATACACAGTCGATATTGATAGAGACACATCACAGGCATTAGACTCAGGCTCTTAAAAAGAGGCGCGCTGGGATGGTCATAAGGAACATTACAAATGTTTCTTAAAAACTTTTTGAAGGACAAGTATTTTATTTAAATTAGCATTTGTTGTATTTCCCCAGACTAAATGGGAGTAGTTCACATGGGAAAGAAATAATGAATTATAAATTAGTAATTTCACATGTTTTGGCAAAATATGGCGGTGACGGTATATCGCGCCAACCACGCGTGACAGCTTTACCAATACATAATTCACATGCTCGTCCCATCTCATTCGATCTGTGAAGATGACACCAAGCGTTTTAAAACTAGAAATAACTTCTATTATTTTTGAATTTAGGATAATATCGCTGGTAATATTATCATTCTTGTTTCTTGGACGAAATAAAATGGCTTTTGTTTTGCTCTCATTAATTTTTAAGGAATTAGAACTACTCCAAGTAACTAGGTCCTTGAGAGTTTTATTTGCTTTAATTACTAATTCGTCGCAGCAGTTGCCTGAAAAAAATAAGCTCGTGTCGTCAGCATAGATTATATATTTAATATCTGGGTTTACGTTTACAATATCATTCACATACAGGTTAAACAAAAAAGGTCCCAAGATACTCCCCTGCGGAACACCGGATAAGATTGGTTTTACATCAGAACAGAAGCCGTTAATGTGAACATATTGTTTTCGATGTGATAGGTATGACGTAATTAAAGTTGAGGCATTACCACGAAATCCGTACAATTCCAGCTTTCTGATTAATAGATTGTGGTTTAAATGATCGAATGCTTTGCTGAAGTCGATGAAAATTCCGAGTGTCATCTTTTTATCTTCAAAACTGCGCAAAATGTAATCTTTTTGTTCTAAAAGTGCAAGTTCCGTAGATCGGTCTTTGCGAAATCCAAATTGTGACGATGTGATTATATCATGCTTATCAGAAAATTTAACTAGGCGCGAATGCAGAATTTTTTCAAGCCCCTTCGAAAAGACTGATAATATTGAAATCGGCCTGTAGTTGCCTATGTCATTCCTATCACCCTTTTTGTATAAAACACTGACCTTTGCAATCTGCATTCTTTCAGGAAATACCCCGTGCTGTAAGCACAAATTAAAGATATACGTCAAAAAGGGAGATATGAGATCTATAACATATTTTATGGGACTTATCTGCAGGTCGTCAGGGTCGCAACTTGTACTGTTTTTTAGCGATTGAAATGTTCGCGTCACTTCCATTTCTACAGCAGGCTCAAGAAAGATCGAGCTTACATTTCCACGCTGAACATATGCGCAAGCGTTTTCGTTAGGGGTTTCTCTAACTAAGTTTACAAAATAGTCATTAAAGGCATTTGCTAGTGGTCGTTCTGTTAATTCTATGCCGTTAAGATAAAGTTTTTCAATTTGCTTTATACCGTGGGAGCGGTTTAAAACATTGTTTAGTTTTTTCCATGTCACGTCAGTTCGCATTGCAGAAGACATAAAGTAATTACTAAAATATCTTGCTCTAGCATTCTTTAGTTCTTTTGTAAGTCTATTACGGTATATTTTAAATGTTTTAAGGTTTTCAGGGTCCCTTGTTACAATGAATAGTTTATATAAAGCATTTTTTATTAATTTTTATTCGAAGTTCTACAACAGCGACTATTCATATTGTCCAAACATGAGATGTACCCCCAAGGCGCATTTGCGTGCTTCGGACGCGCGGCCTAACCTTGCATTAAAGAGGTTTCTGCAGGCTAGTCTTTTTGTAGGCGGTAACTTAATCAGCGCGTTTGAAAACCCAAGCGGAAGTGCGTTGGCTTACTCATCCTACTATTATAGAATCAAATCATATCAGTTTATTTTCACCTTGTAAAAAAGAGTTGAAGGAGCTGTGAAAAAAAAGCTACAGCACTGCAGCTTGACGACTCCACAGACCCTTGACGGAGTCCGAGACCTTAAGAATGAATGTGAATGTTAGGGAAGGTTTGCGTGAAGGCAACAGGCTTCTATATTCGTTTAGTCCTATGTGGGAGCGGAGGCGAGGCTATAAGCATGAGAGGATAGCCCGAGGAAATGCATTAACTGGGATAAGCGCGCGTGCAAAGCGAACGTATGAGTGCTCGGCTCGCACGCCTATAGCGCTCGCACTCGCTCGCACGTAAGATCAAACGAGTATATCTTTGACTTCGTTCAAACCTAAGGTGAGGCGAAGTATATGGCCCATGAATCGCCGAACACTCCGAGCACAAGATGGCGACACTTTCCGGGCAGTTCGTCGTACAACCTCGAACGCAACGAAAGCGACGACCGGGACCGTTCGGACCTTTGCGGAGATGCCGACATGCGGACGCAGGGACGACGAAGGAAAAGGGTTGACGTGGGGTTTCTCTTCTCCGCGATTCCAAAAAGAAAACAGCAAAAAAAAAAAAAGACTGTTTCTGCGTTTGGCCGCTCGCTCTTGTGGGGCGCTATGATCAAGCTTCCTCCGCTCCCGATTCCCCGCCCTCCTCTCCTACTTTCGGCGGCCACTTTTTTTCGCGCACGATGCAGAGGCTTTCTCCGTATAGACCTTTTTCGTTTAGCGCTCGCACCCAGCAACGTTGTCCCCGTATCCGGTATGCGTTCTGAACAAAAAGCAAGAGATTACTACCCCGAACAAGTAAAAAAGTATAGAAGGGTCATAACAAGAACGACTGACGGTTGCAATTAAAATGTTTACACGTTCTGCTGTCGAGGCGGGGAAGAAAGCGATGTTTTCACGCATACCGGAAGTTTGCAGAATCGAAGATGGCGGCGCCCACGCAGAAAAGGTGTTATACGCACTGCAGAACCTACTGGCCCAAATTGCTACCTTAAAGGGATGACTTCAGCGAAATTTGCAATATTCTCGTCGTGTTCAAAGATAGGTTGAATATGATCCACAATATCCGTAAATGACAATCGCACGTTTGTATTTTCATCCTGGTGGCTGTATTTTTCGTTATAAACGGCCCACTCTGGCAAGAGCTCAGAGAAGGCCCAGCTTAGAGCACGTGACATCCAACGCAATCGTGACGTAGGTCGTCTCGAGACGAGCAAAGCTACGGCGAGGCTGACGTCGAGAGGATGGCCTAGTCGTCCCAGCCACCGAAGCGGCTGCTTTTGTGCGAATTTTGAGTGACGGGTTAATCTTCTATAATCTTGTAGGGGGACAATAGCGACTTCTGCGACACACAAAGGGATTCTTCGGTAAGAGGGGAGTTCCTCCTTCCCCCTTACTCGTCATGGCCGGAGGCGAGAGGACCTCCGTCGCTAGCTGTCAAGGTTCCTAGACGAGCATTACAAACGAGGCGTTAGCGACATCCACCAGGTGCTCTTTGCTATAGTCGGTTACCAAGTCAAGAAAGGTAGAGGCTCCTTCCATAATCGTGATGCGACGGTTTTGAAATCCATCCGCAGTCGAAAGAAGAGTCTTACTGAAACACCCCTTGTCCCGCTTCAATGAATGAGATAATGGCTACAAGTGATGCCGTCTTGTCTCAAGCTCTCTCTTCCCCTCTTCAGCAAAGTGATCTTTGTATTCATCGGAGAGGAAACCGAGCCCTGAGACTAGTGCCTTGTATCGATCGGAGGGGGCTAAGCGATCTCCAAAGTCGTTTTTGTGTTTCCGTCTGCGACAAAAAACGACTTCTAATCTCCCTCTCGCGGCTTCCACAACGCTAAGTCAAGGTCGAAAAGAACAAAAGCAAATATTCAAAGCGAGCGGGGCGAAACCCTCCCGCGTTGGCCACGACGTCACGGAAACGATAGACGCTATTGGATGCGGAGCTGGCTGAGGGATATATGATTTCCTTTGAGGGGCATTTGCCGCTACCTTCTTGACTCTGTAACCTACTGCAATCGTTTAATTTGTTTTAAAAAATTCCTTTTTTCGAGACTTTTTTTTTTAACAAGCTTTTGGTGTGTTCCATGTGATACTGCTCTTTTGAACACATATAAACCAAAAAATGAGCGCCGAAATTTTCGTTGTAGTATCCCTTTAACGCTCTCTGTCCTTGTGCTATTGCTTCAAAATAAAAGGCTACATTCCAGATTCACGACAGTCCAGCTTAAGGAATGATGTCTTCGGTGTGCCATATGGAGCATAAATGACGACTGAATAAAAGAGGCAACAAATTGCAACGTATAATCTGTTTACAAGGAAGGTTCCTTTGTTGTTGTTGTGTGTTTTTTTTTTTTTTTAGGGGGGGGGGGGCGGGCGGGGGGAGGGGGAAGGAATTTTATATCAAAAAGTGCCAGTCCCTTGTCGAAGTAATCAACGTGGAAACGGATATAGCTTCTAGCAGTACTCCGGGGAGACGGGTAATATAAGCGACGTTCCTTGAACGACGCTAGCGTTTCGACCTAATCGGAATTAAGATTCGTTCGCCTCAGGAGGCAAAGAACAGCATTCATCCGTTTCATCTTATGTCTTTTTAGATTGTTGCATTTATCGTGTATCTTCTACTAACATGTTGAGAAGTAAGCGGATGTAAAATCGCTGGTACCTTCAATACGCGAAATAAAATGCACGCCTTTTGAGGATTAAACAATGGCGAGTAGGCATCGAGAACTATCCTCTGCATCGTTTTTCTCTACGCGTTCCTTGATGTCACTCAGCTAATGCCTGCCTGCGGTCAGTTGTGGGGAGTGACGCCAAGACTTTGTATCTCGTTCGGACCAGGGTTGGGCAGAAATACTCAAAAATGTATTTGGAAATACAAATACTGGGATACATTGAAATAGTAGCTAAAATACTGATACTAAAATATATCTGTAAAAATGTATCGCGATACGTATCGGAAATACATTTTAAATAGAGGCAAAAAGTATTTGGAAATACAAATACAGGAATACATTTTAGGGAGGGCAGAAATACAAATACAGAAATACTGATACTGCAATACATTTTTCAAATTTGTTTGAGACGCCAACTGAGATGAAGCTTGAAGTTTGAAGTGGAAGTTTTTGATCCCGAAATTACTTTCCCGTACGCTTGGCACTTTGCCTTGAAGGTAGTGGTTTCGGACGACGAGGAGTCTTCAATGGGCTCAAAAAAAAAACGTTCCATCAATGACTGACCATGGTCCCTTCGCTGACATTCTGTCTGTCTGACGAGGGATGCGAAAACACTTCGACCTCTAAATCAATTCTATGTCACCATAAATCCCATCAAAACGTCACCACGCCCCTGTCCAATAAGGACGCCCCTGTCAACATTGATCACATGACGTCACGGTGGAATGAACTGGTATTCTTTATGTGTAGGTGTGGCCTTGAACATGAAACTTTACCACGCTGCTGTATGAAAGGACAATACGTATTTTCGTTGTAGGTTACCTCGTTGAAGATCGTGCAGGCAGTGTCATTTGGAATTTTTGAGAATAGTGGACCACCTGAAGCATCCTGGAACACATGTCTTATCTTCTGTTACGGTTGAAAAAACGATACGGTGGCATCCCTGTTGTGAAGGTCCTTCTTGCCGACCCTCCGCCACCGACGCATGAATTGCAGTCCTCAAGTTTCGCCTAGCATCATCTAAACAGAGACATCGTGGATTGCGACCTGATATTGCCGGCACAGGTGCGAGCTCTCCGAGAAACAGCGCGCTCGAGACGAGTCGCAGTTGTACGAAGTCTGGGTCGGCACAGCGAGGCCACGTCTGGCCTCCTTCCTGGGTTTCCGGATCACCAAAGCAGCGGGTCACGTTCACGTCGGCTGATGACGTACCCTTGAGCCGTGCAATATTACGGGCGCAGCCGCAGACGCATTCGAATATGTGTTGAACTTCACTGCGTGAGTCATGCTACTATTTCAAGTCAACCACCACCAGGCTCGTGCTGCAACGGACTGTGACTCAGCTTTGCCGGCTGGGTGTACTGTGTACGCTAAGGCAAGAGAGACGGTTAGCAGTGGGCATTGGATGCCAGCAAACAATGACTCAAGAAATCCCTACCTAAGGACCTGCGGCAGAAGATGCTCTGACTCCTCCCCTGGCACGCCACCTGGTTCGAATCCCCGACTACGCAACACTTCTCAGAAGAGAGAAGAGGACGCATAGAAAAATAGTTTGGAGAATCGGAAGGAACCTTGGTCAGCATAGTAACAATGCCCCAGCATCTCCTTGAACCTAATGCCCTCAGAAGCAAAAAAAAAAAAAAAAATGCGTTTGGACTTGTATTTTTTTTTTGGAGGGAGGGGGGGTGAGTATTCCTCAAGAAATGTAACGAAATACATTTCATCCTGATTGTATCGCGATACAAAGAAACATTCCAAATGTATTTCGATACAGGAATACAGATACTGGTGAAAAAAATGTATCGCGATACAGAAATACAGATACGAAATGTATTTCTGAAATACTATCGCGATACATTTGTATCGCGATACTGCCCAACCCTGG